>NPHW01003117.1:0-37476 GCA_002240705.1 Elaphomyces granulatus
ACTGCGGTCTCCAATTTATTTTTCAGAATCGGTAGTGGTACCGGAGAACCCGCCTGACTCGTCGAAGACATTTTTGCTTAATTGAAATCTTTCAACTGAGGGGGAACAATCTGGCAACGAAGAGGAAGGGAGGGTGGTAGGAATGGAGTGAAGGAAGGGGAGTGAAAGGTAATAAATATGAACGGAGTGGAGTCACTTGAGTGACAGACTGACAGTGAATCATTGCAACAGGTAAGGGTGTATTGATATGACTCAGTGTTACTGTAACTAATCAACTCTCTGTTGCCTAGGTATCCAAATATTATTCCCTGTTAATTTGTTCTCTTTTACAATAGGGACGTTGGGATTGTTTTTAAAAGTCGTTAATAAGAATTGATATCAATTTGACAACATGAAGTTGCAGCCTACATTATTGATGTCATGCCGAATCAAGGCTGATGAGTCATGACACCTATTTTTGGCTGCCTCGTGGTAAAACTTCAATCCCACCAAAAATATGAAGTTGAAGATGCATGAGCCAGACAAAGATACAAAATACATTAGTCTAGTACCTGGTATTCTTGTCGCTAACCGAGAGCACGGACGCCCCTCTTAACTTGCACCATCAGCTCCTCTACCCAATGTTTTTGATAAATAAATTACTTCCCAGCATTCTACTCAATTCTATTAAAGTGTATATCGGTTTAATCTCCCCGTTAAACACTATCGCCCACGCTACTCTTGCACGAAAATTCCAAAAACGTGTCATCTTACTTGCAGCATGGTCTACCTCACAAAACCGCAAAATTTAGGTTCATATGGAACAACTGATTCGCCAAGGTAGAGATCCAAATGACATTAACAAGCGATTTGGATGCTCCAGAAGAACAGTTAAGAGGGCTATAAACCGTATATTAGGCTTTGGCTCCCTTGAAGATCCGAAACTACATTGCAAAAAAGGCCCAAAATTCAAGTTTACAGCCCAGATGAAGGAAGAACTCGGCTGGCTATTGATTCAACCTACCATCAGGAAGAGCTGCAATTCTATTTCCTGGAGCATTAGCACTTCTGACCTTCGCAACCAACACTTAGCCGTACGATTTCATCAATGGCGTTGACCTGGAAGCGAGCTCAATTCAAGGCAGCCCAGCAGAGGGACGATCTACGCAATGTGTACTTACAAAGAATCACTCAATTAGTTGCCAGCCAGCTTATTTACGCCGATGAGTCCTCTATGAGTGACAAGACTCTGGATCGGAAGTATGGTTATGCACCGAAAGGCTTACCAGCAACCGTAATTCGCGAGAAACATCGCTCAGAACGATACAACCTACTTCCTGCTTACGGAATGGAGGGTTTTCTAGATGATCCACTTATTGTGAAAGGCTCTGTGACTGGCGAGTTCTTTGTTGACTGGCTAATACACTCTGTATTGCCTCAGATGAACCCCTTCCCCGAGGACCGCTCAGTTCTCATCATCGACAATTACAGCACCCATAGGATTGAGGCTAGTATACTCCTAGACACCCTTGATACTAGGCTAACTTAGTAGTAGGAAGTTAAGGCCGCCTGCGAGACTGCGAACATCCTACTTCTCTACCTCCCGCCTTGTTCACCAGACAGGCCTCAACCCTATTGAACCGGCCTTCGCAGTGGATGAGGCGTAATCGCGATTTCGCGCCTGCATGCAATGATCCAGACGTTGAAAAGAAGTATTGAGCCTTGGATGCGATATTCATTGTATTGTGTGTGTAGCTAGCTATCTAAGCGAAGGATCTAAAAGGGTGCTAGAGTATGGGACGCGGAATAGAAATCGATGTCACCGCCACACATCACTGCGGGTTGTCTTTGTTTCGGATTTGGCACGAGCTGCCATTTACTTCTGGGCTTTTGCGCAATATAGCTTCCATGAATCATGATGACAGCACTCTGGAGTACATGGAGCATGCACTGTATCAAATGCTCAAGTCGGCCTTTCGGAAGTATCGAATCAATAACCGCGACAAGGGGCATTTCAACCTTCCAAAATTTCATGTCATCACTCACTATCCGGAATTCATTCACATGTATGGAACCGCAGACAGAGTTGACACCTCTTGGATTTGTGAATGGTGGAGGAATAATACCTAACGTTATTCAATTGCAAACTTATGATGCTGATATTAATTTCTATTTTACCTTGGGAAACTGCTTACGCTTGAAGATGTCTTGCGGACTTAAGCAAGACTACAGATGCATATTGCGTAGAGGGATCTTGAAAAGCATATTTTGAAGATACCTAGGTACTGTACATAGCTTTTCATAGCCCATCCATCTCGGTAACAACGACTCCTGTCTACTGGCAATTTTGAGCTGTCTCCATGCTAAGATATCGACGCAATTTGCAGCTGACACAGAATCTCCGAGTCTTCTCTTTCGGGATGAAGCGATTTTGGGAAGCAAATTCGACTCTCTGGCCGGAAGGGATACATATGAATTAGAAGCGAGATCACTATTCTTCGAATAGCTTCTCTGAGAACACCGAAATCTCCAGAAATTCTTCTCCAGGGACCGTTCCGGTTCTGTGACCTGTTGAGCTTGTACTGTTAATTGGAATGATATCTCTCTGGAACTAACGTGTTTCCAACAACTTATAGACGAGAGGGATTGGGAGATAGAAAGGCAACCAACATTCAAGAAGATTTTCGTGATATAGTAGACAAATTTCATGCAAAAGAGATGTTTATATTGGTTATACTTAATCGATTTACCTCCGATGAATAGCACAGAAGTGTCGAAAAGGCTTAGGTCTCCTAAACTACTTGATAAGCCTGATAATAAAGGGAAGATCGAGCAAAGTGGTGACAATATGACCCTAATGTGTTTGGTAAATTGCAGCGCAATAAAAAAAGTAGAAGGGAAATCATCGTGATCAAGATCACGACTGGTCGACAGGGAAAGATAGGGTAACAGGATAGCTTCTAGACTCCTTGGACGTTTGTTGCACAAGTCCAATGCAGGAAGAAACTCGGTCAATGATCTTCCCAACAGGGGAGCCGCAGCTCTTCCAGGGGTGAAAGACCGATCAGTGATCACTGACATTGTGCAAGTTCCCCCCGGGACATGTATTGTTGGACCATCATTGAGCAGCCATACTCCTTCTTAATTCCCGTTCTCTTTGCCGACTCTGTAGCTCAAGCCTATCCACGGCATATTTTAAGCGTTCCTTTTTCTGTCTATGTCTCTTTAGCTCGGCCGCTTTATCATTAGAATCGCCTGATGTTGGGACGGTACGGTGGTCACGAAGGCATCCAGTGTGAGCAGAATATGAAACTTGATCATCAGAGAGTCTGCCTTCTTGAAGCTGGCACTTCGCCCGGAGAGTCTCACCCCGACGTGCTAGCCGGTCAACTTGGTTGGAGGCAAGGGAGACAAGATGAGCGATACTCGGGGTAATTTCGTTTAAGATTGCTTGCTGCGCTTCGCGAAGAGCAAGCTCCGGGAGAAGCTCGAAGTGCTAGAACTGCATAGATTAGAGCCTTGCTAAACCACAGGATGGAATTGATTTCCCTAAACGAAAGGGAACTTACCCTAGTTATTTGGAGGGTCTTGGATAACCTTGGAAAGTCGTTGACACCGGAGTCCAAAATGTTGATGGACGATTCAAGGAGTTGCAGGGAGGATCGAAGAGAGGATACAGAGGATGAAAGAGATTCAGCCATTGTAGGAATATAGCTTCTTGTGGGGAACTATCCTCGACTTAATAAATACTTTCGACCTAAAAAATGGCATCCTACAGCAGGCGGTAAGTACATGTATGTAATTTCACGCGCAGTCTTCACCGCCTTTCTTGGTTGGTAAGTAAAGACTTTCGGATCAATCCGCTCCAACTGCTCCAACTTTCAAACCAGGCGAAGCTTCAGAACACCAAAAACATACCGTTCTACCGACCGTAACAGTGTCATCATGTCTCTCCTTGGGAAGAAATTTCCAGCACCATTTGGTATGTGATATTAAGTATCGTGAACCGTGTCGAATGGCAAAAACTAACTACTAACCTGTCGTTTTACAGCCCGGCCCATGGCGCCGTTTTTCGCCGCTGGTAAGCTGCAATCTTCTATTTTTTGAATGCATTATTGCATAAGTCTATAGAAATACTGCTAGTGGAGTTGGAGACTCTTGTTTTTGACCGTTTCCCCAGGCCTAGTCATCCTCTATGGCGTCAATTCTTTTTCAAATGCTATGATGGCCAGTGGGTAATCCTTTTATATTCTCCACAACCCTATGCCGAATATATTTGTGTCCGTGATACGCAATGCGATTGAGATGGATACTTTTACTAATCTCTTTGTATTACAAGGCGATGAATTCAAGAGCGATCCTCGAAACCCAAATGCGAAGATTCCAAAGCCGGGCGAGAAACACTAGGAAGAATCGGAGAGGGTCGATGGACGCTTCAATTGCACAGGGTTTCCTGGGGATTCATCTTCTTCCTATCACTATCGTGTTGGGTGAAAAGTGCAGATACCCTCTGTACAAAGCATATAGAGTTCTTC
This sequence comes from Elaphomyces granulatus, assembly GCA_002240705.1. Taxonomy (NCBI): domain Eukaryota; kingdom Fungi; phylum Ascomycota; class Eurotiomycetes; order Eurotiales; family Elaphomycetaceae; genus Elaphomyces; species Elaphomyces granulatus. Next base: position 4,515 of record NPHW01003117.1, read on the forward strand.
TGAACCTGTCATAACAAGCTGTATCAATACTTTTTGCACCAGTGTCTGCTGCTTTCAATTTCTGCTCGTATCTGCGCATTTTACACCCTTGCCACCACAGGCCTGCGCGCCATTTTGTTCTAGAAGAATGATTACCGGAGAACTCTGTGGTGTTTGACAAGTCTGCTTTGAACTTCTGCAGGTCATTAGATCCCCACACAAGCAAGTTATTTCACAGGCAGTACTTGTTGAATGTAGTAACGAACTGCCAATAGTATTGTTTGCACTCCTAGAAATTGGGGTTTCATAATTGGCCATTAATTCCAGGCCGTGTTATGTATATTGCAACTAGAATGTTAAACTGACGCCGAAAATGACCACCTGTGATGCTGTTTACGGCACACCTATTCTACAGTAGATTATCAGGCAATCTTATTAATGCTCGTTCGTGGCCCTCCACAACAAATCCTTTAGTTAACTAAATTGATTATCAGGTGCCCCGAATTAGGTGATATTAATATAAGAAGAATTAATGCGAGCGTTCTCTTTTCCTCTGTACAATAAGTACGTACTAAAAATTAAAAATGCGGTGTGGCATCCTTCCTTGTCGATAACCAACAGAGATCCTACGAACCTGTGCGAAGAGACTCGGGCACGGCTAGAATATTTTTGAAGCCTTAAGCTTGGATGGCTGCCTCCAAATTATAAGCCCGAAACTCTTCAGGGTATTGCTGTCGTTGAAGTACGGAGCTACTGTGTCTCAAAGAAGAGAACGTGACATACTTATACTCAGAGAATCAAGCGATCTACATGAATTTTTTTCATTGGATCTGGAAATGTCTCTAGTCGTATGATGACTCATTGATGAGTACTAGAGACGGCTCTGTCAATATTTTTTCACTATTTGCATGGCGGCCTATCAATATCCATGTGCACCAGCAATTTCGACGGATGTGTTCAGCCTCACACTTTTTTTTCTATAGGCAATAAATATGGAAGCTAAAACTTGCAGGTCTTTCCCGCTAAACGCAAGATCAGTCGGCGTACTAGGAAGAAGGACATAGGAGGATTTCTCTGTTCTCCTACGGCATCATTGGATCCATTCGACCTTCTTTCGCCACGAGACCATGACCATTCAGGCTGCCAGCAAGCCACGATCATGATGTGGTCTGCTGACACGGCCGGGTGTTTTGCTTCCTCAGATTGGCACAAGAATGGCTGCCATCCAGTTCACAAAAACGCAAGCAAGGAGATACATTCAGAAGTGACCTTCCCCAACATACTTTCCTCGACGACCTCCCGCACGCAGTCTGCTACAGGGACATTGAATTGTTTTATCTACAGGATCCAGAGAATGACCGAGACGTTTTTTGTGCCATCGTTGAATTTCGTAATCTTAAGGGCCGACCAGAAGGCAGTAACGGGTAAGCCATATAATTCGGTTCTCTCTTACCCCTTGTTTTGTACTAACGTCAGGGGTTATTAGGACAAAGTTCTTATGCACTGTGACTACCGCTTGCGTACTGCCCTATCATGCAGATTGTGACCTATGCCTTCCGCGATGGTGCCTTTCTTAGATGATAGATTAACCCCAGAACTCATCTGGCAGCTCAAAGTCCCAAAGCATCTTAGATCACTTCCACTTCGATGGAAGAAAGACATGCTGGATATTCCGGTTCCCCGGCGTGTTGTGCGAACACCATACGGTTATGAGGTTCACCGTACCGTACCTTGATGTACGATTCCAGTCGACTTGCACTCAGAAATTTAGGCGAAGATGCAAAGTTTGGGGATCATCTATCTCATAACTCCCGACGCTGGACAGCAAACGAGGTAAATCATAAGTATCCATTTGCCCGGTCTCTCAGACTGACACCCCCCAATCCTATTGTGGGCCATTCCTAGCTTTGTCGCATAAAGTAAAAAGTCCTCTTCATTGCTTATACGAAATGCGCCCTAGGCCACTTTACCGACCAAGGACGAAATAGGGTCCTTGGTCAGTCTGGAACCCGGGTTTTCGAGAGACCCTATCAAAGCGAATTTATCAAATGTGACCTCCAGCATGTGCTCCTTCGACCGGCTCAGGAGAGTCTGCTTAAATGAGCAGCCGGCATGTTGAAGAATCGCGACCCTTCTGCGCCATCAGATATCACTGATGAGCAACTGCAGGATATTCGTCAGCACCCACGTATATTGGCGCTCAGGAAGAAGCTGAAGGATGAAATGAGATCCTTAGCTGGGGCCATGCGGAATGCCCGGGAGCCTTTCCCTGAATTATGCTCGGAACATGATGAGGTCGATAAAGAGCTTACCCGACTAAGGAAAATATTCGAGATGAGGCTAAGGCGAAAGCACGAAAGGACTATTTCCACTCCGCACCAGTCCTGCAAATTGATAAACAGACAGATCTACTCTTGGGAGAGGCAGAACCAGATATAGAAGATGTCATCCCGATGAACTGGAACCCACCAATCCCCGATTATATCTTTGCCGAGAGGGCCCGGCTGGTGCATTCTATGACCCAGAGGCGGAGTCTTTTGACGAAAAGCTGCTTCTCGAGAGGCGCATCCAGGCTACTAAGGATCTTGTTGCATTTGCTGTTTGTGGAATTAATACCAGTCATCATAAGTTTGTCTGCAGAAGTCGTAGCCCGCCGAAGGCACCCGGACATACCAGTCGAGCAACGTCCTAGTAATGTCCATGGAAATGTCTAGAATGCGTGACCCAACTTTGGGTCGGCCCAAGAAATTGGAACTGATACCACCAGGTTGGTCGCGGTTGCTGTTTTCGACAAGCAGCGTGCTAATACATATGACATACTAGGAGCCATTTGTTACCCGCCACCACAAAGTGCTCCAGAATTTCATCCCGATCTCTCGATCGTATCATGGTTAAAGTCAGTCGAAGACCTCGAACAGTTGGAATTAGACGACCAAGTAACGACATCCAATATGTCTGTTAATAATGTTATAAGGGACGCAGATGGCTTTGTGATCCCGGCCAAACCGTGATCCGTTACGTCAGCCGCTTCCGGTGCGTCGAACAAGAAGAAAGTCGAAGATCCCTTCTACAGGGAGAATAACCTCGCTGAAAACTGTATTTTCCTTCGTTCCTCCAGAGATGAATAGTTGCTCTGGTCAAGGAAGCCGCTAAGGCCCGCGACGCTCCAGGCCCATCTCCAGACACGTATGGCTAGACCTGGGCCTCGAAAATTTGGAGATGGGGACAGGGGAGCCGGAGGTAGAAGACTATTTCAGGGACAATGTGTTTCCAAAACTGGGGCCCCTAGACGCCCTGAAGCGGATTGATAAGGCCCCGATGGCGAAAACTGTCGTGCTGGATGTCGGGTCCACCAAATTTAAATTAAGTACCCCTGTGCCCGACATGTTGTACGGCTATAACAGACCTCAGGCCTAGTCAGTCAGTGCAACTTCGTCGCATGGATAATGAGATGGCTGCAAATTCACAAGGGTTGCTATACCCTTTCTTTTCGGCGGAATATGAAGCAGATGGACCAGGAGGGTCTGGCAGCCTTTGGGCTGCCACTAACCAATGCATCGGATCACCCACGGCATGTGTCAATATCGGAGAACGCTTGAATCAACGGCTGAGAGATAAAAGTGTGGAGTTGAATACTGCCGGGTTTACTATTGCAATGTCAGGAACCGAGGCCAGGCTTTTTGTGTCCTGGAGAGATAATGATCGACGGTTTTACGTGCAGAAGGTTAGATCTTCTGCACTGCAGGAACCCGAGCACTTTGTCCAATTCCACACTCATGTCAGTAACATCATTTCCTGGGGAAAGACTGACCTGCAAGCTATTCGAATGCTATCCTCGAGGAGATCGGAAAGCTGCCTCTCTCACTGCGAAGTCTCGGGCTCAGCCTTGGGATGAAAACGGATCCTCGAGCAAGAGACGTAAGATAGGACAGTATACACCCACTCTGTCTACGGCATCATCGTTGTTTGATACCAATCACAATCTACCGCGCCAACCTCTCTCGCCTCGTAACTAAAGGTCAATAATATCATGCTAAGACTAAACCAGCCAGATTAGAACCATCCCCAGAATCGCAAGAACGCCAGAGCAGCGGCCGCAGACGATCCCTTCAAGGAAGAATTTCCCTCATAAGATACGTCGCAGCCTGCTATGCCTCCCCGTGCCAGCATCGGCCGCATCATCATCGTGGACAAGAGCTCCGACGACGTCAATCTCGAACCCATCCGTCATCCCTGGGCCATCGTGTGTGCCCCGCTCGAAACGTTGAGGCTTGTGCTGTCGATTCACTCTCCCCGACGAGATTGAGAACCCCGGATCTTATCCGCGCTGCGTGAAATGGTTCATTACTTTCGTCAGGGATGATGGCCCCATGGGGAATTCGATCTTCTTCCGTGCTTGACCCCTTTCGTTCCCAATCAAATTTCAGCCGGATATTCTCTCAGGTATGCATTGGACTCCCTCACCGACTCGAATTCCATGAAAGTGTGTTATGATATGCTGGGGGATCAGAGAGGCAAGTACCTAGCACTGGAACACAATCCATCTTGCTAGAACACTACATGGAAGGATGTGACTCCTAGTTGGTGCATGGTTTTGACAATTATGGGCATGCCCATGCAGTTGAAAGGCAAGTATGCGCGGCCAGCCATTCCGGAAGACCGAGATTTTGCCATTTGTTGGTTCACGGAGGGAAACGCGTTTCTGTGCTAAACCGCCCCGGGAAATTCATGGGTATCTTGGATGGAATCGAGATTAAGAAGCGCGGTGGTGCTGGACCGGGAAAGATGATGATATTTCGATAAGGATGTATAGGTTTAGGTACAAAGATTGTATACCAAATCAAACTAATCAATTTCTACTAACTGTGTATTTTTAAAGCCCGCAAGCCCACTATACTCACGACCTCCCAATGGGCGATCAGAAATTGGGCTTTCCTACATTCTTTGGCACATTTCCCTCATATCAAAGGATCCAATCAATTGTTATTATAGTTATTAGTGGTGAGATCTCTTGGTGGTGATTCGCAACACGATAACACTGCTGTTCTGAGGTGAATGTAGGTACTGTTGCACAGGCCATCTCCATTCTTGCGTCCCAATTTCTTTTTGGGAGTCCTCCGCTCTTGCTTTTTTCAATCCCTCTTCTCGTCTGGCTCATCACACAACTTTCTCTTTTGCCTTTTTCCTCTGCAGATCTTTGTTGGTACCCTCCGGTCGTACAGCACGCAGGAACCATGTCTTTACGCGTAAGATGCACCGTCTCCCTACCCTCTTTAAACACGTTTGGCCTTCTGTTCTTCAACCCAATTATCACACCCCAATTCAAGGACCTCCCCTGCGCATTCTCTCATCTTTAATCTCCCGGGCCACCACTCTGTCGTCTCCTACATGTTGTTGATCCTCTGCAAGTCGACAGATTTCTCCAATCAAGGCTGAGACGTCGACTGTAGAAAGGCCTGTCGACAACCTTCATGTACTCCATATAAGACGAAGAAAGCCCTTGGAGATAACTGTACTTTTGTAGGAAGGGTCTTCTTTCTCGAATTCGGCATTGTCGAGATGAAAATGGAGGTTATTCTATCCGTAGAATATTATAAAAATACTATACATATGATATGATAGTATCTATGAAATAAAAAGAGACATTAGGACCAAACTGGAGCTTGCGACCGATGTTGAGCAAAGGGGAATTATCTCAGTCCCTCAGACGCCAAGCCCTGACCGAGATAAGCTCCGGAAATGGAACGGCCCTGTAATATGTACCCACGCTAGTCTAGATCGGGATGACCCATTTTCAATTTCAGATTTGAGGCAAACAGCTTTATTATTAGTATCATAGTCTATGACCACGGGTTGTTAATTTACAACTTCACCAAGATGTCGCAGTTTAGAGCGAAGCGCCTGGATATCTGCGGATTCATCAATGCACGGGTCATCCGGGATCACACCAAGAGGAAAGTGTTTGAACAGCATGAGCCAGAGCGGTAAGTCATCAGGAATGAAGGAGAGCCAGAATATCTGCTTGGATGAGCCTATCATTAATATGTTATTTTCGTTTACAACAGGCAAGCTCTTCGCTATGTTATTCGCAATACGACGCTCCCACAGCGTGTCCGTGCCCAGGCACAATTACAACTCTCCCAAATGCATGCCTATACTCGCTCAACGCAAATTAAAAACCGTTGTGTAATGGGAGGGATAGCAAGAAGTGTTTTCCGCGATTTTAGGATGGCAAGGGTAAGTCAACCAATTTCATCAGTCATATTCACTTTCCCTCTTAAATGTGTTCTAGGTCCATGATTTGTTAACTTCCGTTCTTACTGTTTGTAGTACCAATTTCGTGAACAAGCTTTGGCTGGCGAACTCCCTGGTGTTAAGAAAGCAAGTTGGTGAATTGTGTTGTTTATATTGTTCTTTAGTTATTTGTTAATTGGGAAGGGAGAAGTGTACTTTACTTTCTAGTTTGGATCTGGGGCGTTTATCATGATGTGGATTTACCATACAAGTATGCACAATGCAATAATAATACATGGAATTTCACACAATTAATAGGGACGAACATTACTTTTGTTTGTCCTTGAATCATGGTGTGGGGTTGCTCGATTTCTCTTCATTCGCCCTTGCATCAGCAAATCATTCATCGAGGTCAAAATATATGGGGACTGTTAAAATAATCACTCAGGGCTCCATCAAGAGCTCGTCAACATTTTTAGATATCTTGCATTTGACTTCCATTTGGACAACCCCATTTCTTCTGGCCTCTTGCTCGGAATTATCCTTGTGGGTGTTTGCAGCAACTTGCAACGTTGTTTGCTGACCCGACTATATAAACATCCATCGGCGACTGAAGTCATCTCTGCAACATCAACCTTTGGGATCACCCTGACCCAAAAATTCCGTAACACCTCTGCTTTCTATTGCTATCCCGTGATTACAGAGACATGTTTGTTTTTCAATCGAAGGACCTTCCTCCAGACCCTGTCTTCCCAGCCGATCTGGAGCAGCTCGGGTGGGTTTCCAGCTCTCAGCCCAGCCTTCGTTTCTTTCCCCTCAAGTCAACCACTGTGAAAGACATTATTTAAATTTACTCGATTGCTGAGAAATAAAATCCAGATATTTCATCAATGCAGAAGACCAGATCAAAATGATTTCGAATCCCGAACTGGTGTTTCGATTTAAAATCAGCACCAACGATCGTTGGAACGAGATGCAAAGGGAAGCAATGAATAGTGAGACACCATTTGCTGTTATTTTTATACGTCTGATAGATTTGATTCTTTGATTGAGTTTTCGCTTGTCCTGCCCTCTTCCCCTTTATCACATAGTTGGCTCTATTCTCACAAGCATCGCATTCCACCGGAACAACGGGACTAATAACAGCAGTCTGCACCCGAGAGGTAGTGCTTTCTCGCCTGTGTGCTCTCGGGTTGTCAATACTTCGTCTCCCACTCGATGCTGCCCCAGATGAACCCAACGTTCCGATCTTGGTCTCATCGAATTTGAGCACTGCGACACGGGTGATAGTCGTCTTTGGTGAGCCCGGTCAGGATCTAGGGATCTGGGCGTACCGAACAATTGGACGGCAAGCGATTGACGCAGGGTCTGCTGTCTCTCTTGCGAAAGCTGTGCTTGGTGGAAACAACATGGCTGGAGATTCTGCAGAAGACCGGAGTGACACTGCTCTTATCCTTGCAAACACCGGCCAATTGATCTGGCATTGCGGATCTGCCACTGCGATGACGATGCCAACCTGGCTTGCGCTTCCGAGAAAGTCTGCTGTCGATCCGCCGTTACAGATGACATACCGGAATAAAATTCCTCATAATCAGAATTGGCAAGAGCACGTAGAGTATGTCTTTGAACAGGTCTTAGCAGCACGGGGGAAATTCCTGAAAGAAGATGCCAAGATAGATATTATCGGGCTGGCTGAGGGAGGCGCCGGGGCGACCAGTTACTTGGCCAGGAACTGTTAGTCAAGCTTAAGTGAACCCGATTTGAACCGTTCTTTCACCCGGACTGACCAATTCCTTATATTAGGGCAGAAATGGCACAATCATATCGCTGCTTTTTGTCTCGCCAACCCGCTTGACTACCTCATGCCGAGTCCGATGGAATTGGATACTGAGGCGGTATCGGATAGTTCGTCCACGTTTAGAGCCTTTCTCTCCTCCCGCTGCCGTGCATATGTCCTCTCGGACGAGCCCGTGGATAGCCCGATGTCTAGTGGTCAGGACCAGTTGTGTAACTATTACTCCTCTGGTGAATCACTGTATGCAGAGTGCATTATCCCCTCCGCGTGGAAGAGTATGTTGGCATGGTTGGACAGGCTTCACAGTGACCCGTATTATGAAGAGGTTGAGCTACTGATTCAGTGATTACGAGGTTCCTTCTGCCAAATGGCCCTATCTTCGGCCTCTATCAATGATCAATAATTGGTCATCAACAGATATATAGTCTTAGCTGGCAAGGCTATCCCTTGCATTTAATACACTGCTCGTGTAACCTTCGATTACTCGTAATGTTAAAATACGATTACTGCTACACAAAGGCTCCTGCAGGTATCAGCCCTAAAGTATGTATGCTACAGCCTAGTAGTCTCTGGCGTAGTAACAAAAAATCAAGGATAAGCGAAAAAGGAAAGAACAAAAGAGAAAAATATTTCCTCGGTCAATTCTCGAGGCTCATAGCTGCGTACAAAGATCTCGAAGCACGAGACTCGAACTATCATAGTAGTTATGGCGAGCATGGCAGGACGAACCCTAGGCGTCAAAATCTTTAAAAAGTCCATGGCGATAGACGAGCGAGCGTAATACGGATACATACGTATTATTCTATTAGTTATCTCCAATCTCAAGAAAAAGCTGCTGCGATATGACGTCCGATTTAACATCTGCATAATTTACTAGTACTAAAAGCTAATATAGGTCACGGAATCTAAAATTATCCCAACCAACCATCACTGGTGATACCTCGGTTGGTTAGGTGGGGCCATATTAGACGAGGTACTGTTGATAGTTCCCGTGTGATATAGACAACTTTGGACCGATTTTATGGCCTCGCAGCCTTGGGCCGTCAGAATTTTCACAGTGATCGTCTTTGAAGCTTTGAAGCATTCGAAGTTTTGAACGTTGAATGATTACTCTATATCGACCTGTTAAACAACGAATGAATTAAAGCTAACATAATGTCCAATTCAATGAATCTGAATGGCTCATAAACTGCTTCATTCATAATTTATGAATGAATCGGCTTATTATATGTAAGCCCAAATCACGTGTGGCGATATAAGTATATTTCAGCCTGGAAATGAGCGGGTATAGAATCTAATTACAAACCACTATAACTCCATGAAAACTCAAGCAAAGCAGATGGTTTCTATATGAACGAAAAGCGTATGTAAAGGAAGAGCTACAATTTATTTTTTTAGTCCTCCAACGGATTGCTGTAATGCGGGGCTGCGAACTCTCGGGTTCATCAAGCTTCAGTCTATCATTATGTAGGATAAAACCCCCCAAACAAAGTCCTACAATATACTTCCATAAACTACCTAGTCACTGGTTGGGCATCACATCTGACAAAAGATTGGGACGCCCAAGGTTTATCTGCTCCCCCGCGGGCGTAAGAACGCAAGACAAAATGAGATCTTGAGGATGAGACGACTACTGCAATAACGCCCGCAATTGTGGGCAGTGAAGGTGACGAGGAGGATACGACTCTCCCCGAGATCCCGGTGGAAGTTGTTAGCAGGCCTCAGGCCGAACGCAAGACACGACGGAATGGAGCTTCAAAAGTCTATCAAGAGGCAATCCGGATGGAGAGAGAGGCGCAGAGAGCAAGGGAAGCCTCTAAATGGCAACGGAAGCAGACGACCGGCAAAGAGCTGGATGGCTTGTTGACAGAACTTGGAATGACAGAAAGGCCCGCAAAATAAAATGTTGGGAATACATATTTTTTTTATCAGTAATAGTCTTAAACGAGAGGAGTGTTTTTCACGATTCCAGTCTCAATGTGTGTATACATATGTGAAAAACACTCCTCTCATTGAAGACTATTGAAGACTACTGATAAAAAAAATATTCCAAGTTCCATCAACAAGCCATCCAGCTCTTTGCCAGTCGTCTGCTTCCGTTGCCATTTAGAGGCTTTCCTTGCTCTCTGTGCCTCTCTCTCCATCCGGTTTGCCTCTTGATAGGCTTTTGAGGCTCCATTCCGTCGTGTCTTGCATCCAGCCTGAGGCCCGCTAACAACTTCTACCGGCATCTCAGGGAGAGTCGCATCCTCCTCGTCACCTTCATTGCCCACAATTGTGGGCGTTGTCGCAGTCGCCTCATCGGGCAGGCTGTTAATCTGCTGTTGTTGTTGTTGTTGTCGTTGTTGCACGTGTTGTTGAATGAGGTTTATTTGCGCCTGCAACAGTGATTGGGATTTGTTGGTTCAAGTTGCGTTGGGTGCCGGAGTTATCCAGAGTTTTGCCGTCTGAGGACCTTTGGTGCGGGGTTGTTAGAGCTTTCGTCCCCATCACCTCAAATTGTATGGAGAGACTTCTACTCATCATAATTTTAATTTCGGACCCTTAACGATCTCAACTGCTTATTAATAATAAAACGATTCCTCGACGTTGATCACTTTCTGATGATGTCCGACGTGGGTGGGGCAATATCATAGCTCAACCAAGTTTCCAAGAAGACCGCTAGCCTCAGGCTCAACACCCAGGCCAACAAGGCGAAACGATCTTGAATTCGACCTACAAATTTTGGCTTTCGGCTTTGATATATGGAGTTAATAATAAGATAGACATAAAATTCCGGTGTTACAGTACAATCGATCACTTTTTGACGGACTCTACGAGGTACACAAACACCATAACCGGAGCATACAGAATTGGCCCTCTTTGAAGAAGACAAAACCTTCTATACAAGCCGAGCTGAGTTTTTTCTTTTTGACCAGGGGTTTTCCTGTAAGCCACAACGCCAATCTTACAAGTACGAGGTGGCCTCCGAGTTCTTTATGATAGTTGAACTAAAGGTGACCTAAATTGCCACAACGCCAACGTCACGCTATGATAAATCGCTAGCCACAACGCTAGCGGAACTCAGCTTGCCGTCTGAGGAACTGATGCTCATGCAATAAATAGCTTTATTAGTGATGATTGTGTTTCCAGACGACCAGCGGCCTGGTGGTGCAGCGTTTTTGCTTTATCCCACACTTAGCCTTTCATATTCAGCGGCTATCTCAGAATAATGCTCAGGTGTTAGGTATTGAGAAAAATGTACAGATAAGTACTTGTCTACCCGGGGCCATGCCTCTTCGGGACTAGGCAAGTGTTTGTCCAAAGCTCCTTATACTGCCGATAAGATGATAGATAAGCCCCTCAACTCGACTTCGCCTTCTGAAGGTTCCCTTTTCTCGTGAGCTGCTGATCCTCTCACGTACTGGCGGTCAGTATAAGCGACTGGACGAGGTCGTTGCAGTTCAGATGCAAGTGTCAAGCCGATATCTTATCTGTTTCCTTATAGTTAAAAGCTTGCTTGTCCTGGAGCTTTCTTCGTGAACCCCCATAAAGCACAGATCGGTGATAACTGACCCTTCAGTCATGGTGGACATAGCCCTCAGTGCCGAGTCTTCTCCAGCAATTGTGGTTGTGACCTCATCTCGAGCTGTCATATCCGGTCGTTTAACACCTGCCACACTAGTGATTTCTCCTGTGACGGGGAAGATCCAGTCGGTTGTTCCATTTGTTCGTCAGGCTTCGGATTTTCCTGCCGGTATACCATACACGGATTACTCTCCTTTCGTCTTGCTACCTGGTCTGGTGGACGCCCATGTGCACCTCAACGAACCCGGGCGGACAGAATGGGAGGGATTCTTCTCAGGAACTCAGGCCGCTGCATTTGGCGGAGTCACTACCGTCATTGATATGCCTTTGAATGCCATTCCCCCAACCACAACGGTCACTGGTCTGAAGGAGAAAGTCAAAAGTGCCCGAGGCCAATGTTGGGTAGATGTTGGCTTCTACGGTGGCATCATTCCGGGCAATGGCGCTGAACTGAAAGGTCTCGTAAATGAGGGAGTTCGAGGTTTCAAGGGCTTCCTGATCGATAGCGGAGTAGGTAGTTGCTCAGCCAAACGTTCCACTTCGAATACCACTTATATCCCCTGCAGGTTGAGGAATTCCCTTCTGTGACCGCGCGGGATATAAAGATTGCCATGGCCGAATTAGCTGGAGAACCAACAACACTCCTGTTTCATGCAGAACAGGAGGTTCAATCGTCTGCCCCTCCTGCTGGTCCGGCGGGACCACTCAATGCTTATTCCACGTTCCTCGCATCCCGTCCACCAGCGCTTGAAATGTGTGCAATCGAAGAGGTCATCTCCTTATCACCTACGGCTCCCAAATTGCCCCTGCACATTGTCCATCTCTCTGCAGTCGAAGCTATTCCGCTGTTGCGGGAAGCCCGTGCAAATGGCGTGCCAATCACGGCGGAGACCTGCTTTCACTACCTTTCTCTTGCAGCCGAAGAGGTTGCCGTTGGGGATACTCGCTATAAATGCTGTCCCCCGATCCGTTCACAGGCTAACCAGGACGGTTTATGGTCGGAGCTAGAGCGCTATGTCACCGATGGGGTCATCAAGACCATTGTCTCCGACCACTCTCCTTGTACTCCAGACTTGAAGCATCTGCCTTCTCACATTACTGCTTCTCATGGCACATCAGCGTCTTCCGCCGGCTCTGAGTCAGAGCATGATGGAAACTTCTTTTCGGCCTGGGGTGGTATTTCCTCTGTAGGCCTTGGCCTTCCCATTCTCTGGACGGAACTGAGCCGGCGGAAGAAGCTAGCCTCCCCGGAGAATGAAAAAGACAGGGAACAAGCTCTACTAGACATTGTTCAATGGTGCTGTGTCAATACAGCGGCCCAAGTCGGGTTGGAAAAGCAGAAGGGCGATTTAAATATCGGATTTGACGCTGATATTTGCATATTCGATGATACGACCGAATGGAAGGTTGAGCCGAGTACCATGCTTTTCAGAAATAAGTGCTCTCCGTATCAAGGCCAGACGCTCCAGGGAATGGTACAAGAGACATGGCTCCGGGGCGACATGGTGTTCTCCAGAGTGCAAGGGTTTAGTTCAAAAGGCGCCAGCGGCCAGCTCTTGCTGCAGAAAAGGACCTAATGCTCGATTTATCCAATCAAATGAAGGTGAGACCCAAAAATTGACTCTTGTGAACCTATGAACCTTATCACAGCATAGACTCTTTTATCAAGGTCTCCGTCGAACATCATTTTCTATAGGAAGTAGACTTTACATATACATATACTTTTCTCGTAATTATTCGAGACTCCGGCGTTGGATCTAAAAAAGCCGATCAATCAAATCCCTTTCAGCTTCACACTCTTCACGACTCTACAGATTAGACATTATATTGGTTCCCAGCCACCAGGTAATGCCACCGATCTGCATCACTCTCTGGTAAACTTTATCACAATGTTGGCATTAATCCGCATCTTTCTCAAACTCGTTTCCTTCCTTCCATCTTTCCCTTGCCCTCCTTCTGACGCCGCCATTTACTCCTCTTCCCCAAATTTCTTGTGGCCCTTCATTTCCATCTTTCTGTGTTTCACTTTTAGAATTCAGCTCTACGCCCGGATCCATCAAGCCCATATCTTTTTGCTCTTTCATAGCTCGCTCACGTGCTCGAGCCTTCGCCACCTTTCGCAGATAGGCTGCATAAACAACTGCTTCCGCCACGCCGACAAGGAGCCCTACAAAAATAGCTATCAGCACAAAGGCAGGCTCAGCTGTTGGCACAACGGTTTTCGCAGAAGAAAACCTGAGAAGCGTGGGGGTTTGAAAATGTATTAGCGCCCAGTAGGTGCTGAAGCCGCAGAGCAGAACGGAAAGGAATATGTTCAGGACGAGAGATGGCGTGAGAGGATCCGTAGAATCATCTGCATCTCCATCAGCATCATCTGGACGGTGAAGAGCAGCTATGGCGGACGAAGTCGAAAAGATTGCAGATGGGCCGTGAGAAGATGGCCGCGGGGACGAGAGAAGACGCCTGTAAGCATCTTCCTCCGTGGCAGCTTGGAGACGGGCTTTCAGCGCAAGGAACTCGGGGCTCTGGGATGTAGTCAATCAAAGTTGGCCATATCTTCAACGAGGAATAAAACAAAACCAGGCTTTTGCATACCGGTTCCGGTTTGGAAGGCTGCGGAGGGCCATAGACTTTTGTCCCACGAAGGAGAGAGTTGAGCGTATAGGTCGGAGCGGTCTTTGCCTGGGGTTGATCTACTTCCACTTCTTCGTTGCCCGTCTCTAATTTCTGTCCTTCTTCGATTCCAGAAAGGCGTCGTGCCAACGATATCAGCTGCAAATGTGAGATTGGCGCGTCTAGGATCGGCGAGTGTGGTAAATTGAGCTCATCGCGTGACGATTGTGGCAGAGTTTCCAGCGCGGAGAGGATAATTGGAGTCGTCACGAGTAAAACCATTTCGGATATGTAGTAGGTTCACTTCTCTTCGAGTTCGCTCCATGTCAACAAGAAAGACGAATCTAACTAGGAGAGATCGTCATACGTCATGCGGGACGCTTGTCCGAAACGGGAAATCACAGCTCCATCCTGAAGCCTAAAAAAAGGGGCCTAAGGTATCCATCATATGCCAAAACCCCGCCGACTTCCTACAAGTCATGAATAGAATCACTGGACGCCGTTAAGACCGTTGCGTGAGAGTGCAGAAATGCCCGACCAGAAATCTGAGGGGTAAGAATGCGCACGTGCTCCTCCTTTCACCCTACCTCCCTCTTTTACCTGCCTTGGCGACTCTTTCATGAAAGGACAATCCTAACAAGGACGAACCAAACTGGCAAGCAGAAGTCCATTGCTGACTTCTTGGGCCACTGTCATAGCCCGTCGTCCTCTGCCACGGCTGCTGCTAAAACTAATCCCCGCGGTATTCCCATCGCGCCATTCGTTGATAATGTTACCGACTATGTATCAAGCCGCGCAGATGTCGAGCCAACCCTACGGTCCTTCCAGGAGATGATCGCCAAGTATCAATTCATGGAGATTAATACGCAGCGGCGGGGCCAGGGTCTCAGGGAAAAGATTCCTGATATCAGGAAGACGTTGGACATGGCGAATTTCCTGAAGACCAGGCGCGAGGTTTGTATTACCAAGATGCAGCTCCAATCGGTGAAGACTTAAAAAAAACAACAACAATAGGAAGCTTTAGCTGGTAGAATGTCTCAGGACCGAGGTTTATATTGGAGAACGATAGCAGCATTTGGGCTAACTCATCTATTAGACCGGCACTGATGACCCGCTCGAAACGCACTTCGAGCTCAATGACACCCTATACGCACATGCCACAATAGCCCCCGAGGATACGGAGGAGGTATACTTGTGGTTAGGGGCGAACGTGATGCTTGCGTATCCCATTGATGAGGCTGAGTCGATGCTCACGGAGAAGCTTCGTGCTGCCGAGGCAAGCCTGAGTAACTGTGAAGAGGATCTAGAATTCCTGCGCGAACAAATTACGGTAAGCAATATACTTGCTTCTATGCACTGAGTTGGCTTATATCTCTCGATCTTTCTGTTACAAAATCTTTTTCTTTACTTTTATCGAAGAAATCTGTTCATCTTGGTTCGAGCACGAGGCCAATGACTCAATTTCCTACCAGGAGCACGACTGACAATCATACGGCTAGACCCTTGAAGTAGCAACTGCACGTGTCTATAACTGGGACGTGGTTCAGAAGCGAAAAGAGAAAGCAGAAGGAAAAGGTACTGAAGATGAAGAGACCGAGAAAGGCAAGAAGATTGACGTGTAAGGAAATTGTGTCAGCAAGGACATGAACCCTTTGAATTGATCCCGAAGCGTGATATGGTGACCTCATGATTACGGCTTACTTACGTCCAATCCCGATCTTCATGGAATTACACCTGTATGTTCAGACCCTTGCAAGAGGCTAGGAGAGGTATTCCAACAGGCAGACGAAACCGGAAGCAAGCCGAATAGAAAGCGAGAAGCCACAAAACTACGGGCGGGATAATAAGAAGAGACTTCAGCAATTCTGACGTGTAGAGTTTACAACACATAGAGTATATCCCAGATACTTTTCGCTCCAGCATTGAAGAGGAAGCTTCATTATCCTTCACCAGCTCAACCACAAATCCCCGACTCTCTGGGTCAACCCTGAAGAACGGAAAAAGAGAAGTCGACGTTGTCCAGTTCGATGGTACATGGTTTCTGTACAGTATACTAGTACTGGCTATAGGCGGCTTCACGCGACCAATTGTCCAAATGAAATATCATATAAAGAAATTAGAACTTAGTAGTAAGAGTGGAAGGATGATATTTGACAGCTGAATTCAGGCAATCTTACACAACGCGAGAATTCAGGATTTCAGACGAATTGATAAGATTGAGATGAAAATCGATAAAGCACCCATGTATGTACGAAGAGGCTGCTGAATGTCTGGAATACCTCTGGTGTTCAACGTTGTTGGGTAATTACTAAAATTAGGTAGGTAGGTAATGTCCAGTGTATCGTTGCTCTTTATTTTTGCCAGCAGAAACAAGTTATTCAATGAATCAATATTAATGACCCCGTCTTTAAGTCCTCTATCTACATATTCGGATGATATTCCAGATGAAATGACCCTGCCAATATATTATGTATGTATCGTCGCCATTGGCCAAGCTGATAGAGCCTCAGCTATATATATACCTATAGACTATTACCATTGTCGGACTGGAAATTACTTAATATGTTTACTTTGGTCTCTAGTGCTTCTATAGGTATCCGGGGCTATTCTAATCCTTTTTTGTCGCTGAAGAGTCGAAACGGAAAAGGCAAAGCCCTGGGTAACTGGCCAAAATTATCCTCGTACCTTGGTATGCTTCGAACAGACCTATTATGATCGCATCTATCATATTTAAATTTAAACTTGACATTTGCAGAGAACTGACCTGGGTTCTAGTTTCCGGCCCCGCTTACACCTAGTTGCTCTCACATAAAGGGGCTCGTTTGACTTCCTTTCCCACGATGATGAGAACAGTCGTCCATGGCACGTTGCCAGCACGCCTAACCCCTATCTTTTAGCCTCTGTGATGTCTCGAGCGAGCTTCTTTTCAAGACGAAATTCATCAGTAAACTTTCAGCCGCCCTCTTGTTTACTCCTTACTGCTCCTGTTATCGCCGCTCCGTCTGGGCAATGTGCTGATCTTCACTGATGGTCCAATCGGGATTATCCAGCTGTCCTCGCACAAGGATGAGGCCTTGACTGTGTTGGAGGGCGTCATGGATTCTAGAGACCGGGATAGGCGTGATTAGCTCAATTCTGCGGGCTGAGACGTCGATTGTGCGTAACCAAGCAAGCCCGAGAGAGTGTGAAGCTTCAGGGTCCAGGGGGGTGCAGCTCCCATTACCAACGAAGAGATACGGGAGGCCTTCGCGAGGTGTACGGCTGATGAGAGACTCTATCAACGAGTCCGACCGACGGGTATCTTGCTCCCTCGTGATAATGTCATCTTCAACCTCGCACATGTTCTCATCTTCACGATCATCTAGGTTGGTGAAAATATCACCCCCAGACTCTAATTTTTCTCGATTTCTGGCAATAGCGCTTAAATTTTCCACCACTACTATCCCCACTATGGCTCCGTGCAGTATGTCAAACAAAAGATTTGGGTCATGCTGATTGCCCTGAACCATTACTCCCAGAATGCCCTGTCGTTCACCCGCATAGTTGACGTAAATCGGCTTCTGGCGGGAGAGTGGAATCTGGGACCAGACGGGGCTCTGAGCCTCTCGCGGGTGTGAAATGTGGAAATATGACTGTATTTGCATCGACCTTAACTGGGAGCTGGACCTGGTCATAAAGCTAATTGGCTGCGATGGAAGCGTGGTCAGCGCAACCCCGGCTTCACGCGCAGCTTGGCTAAGTTGCCCTATAACCTCGTCGGGTCCCTTCTCGCTCATGTAAACGACATCTGAAATTCCGAGAGACTTAACAAACCATATTGCAATCTCCAGGCCCGGGCCAAATATCCAACCAGGATAGTTGATGATAAGAGGACATTGTGGGTACGAATTTAGAAGTGTTTGATAGCAATCCATAAGATTTGTTGCAGCAAGAACATAATGATCTGGATCTTCCTTTGGTGACGTCGCTCCTATATGGTGAGCTCGTAGAATGGTCCCATTATGTGATCCTGCTAAGGTCGGATGTGAAAATGGAGGTCCAAAAAGGGGGTTGCGTAGATGGGCTAAATAGATTTGCCCCATTGGAGAGAATTCGGGCTGCCCGGGATCAAGATCTAGGAAAGCTACCCCATCGGTGTTGTCACGGCGGCTGCCTTCCTGAGGAGTTGGACTGAGAAGGTGGTTTAGGAGATATCGGCTCAAGGTCGATTTCCCCGAGCTTTTCGGCCCACATATCAACACTCGGAGACCAGCAGCTCGCTGCGAGAACACTTTGATAGCTACGCTCCATTTCTTCTCGAGATGTAAAGGTCTCAAATTGCGTTTCAGTGGGTCATCTGAGGACGAATAAAGCTGGGCAGATTTCAGCAAAAGCTTCGACTTTGGAAGGAGCGCCTCGTACAATTGAAAACGTCCGCTGAAGGCTACTCTTGAACGTTTCCTTGTCAGCAATCGTACTCCCGCTGTTCCAGATTTGATCGTAGAGAGGCGACATTCCCCGTAGGCGACAAATTCCATTAAAGCAGGACCTGACCTCTATTTCTGCATAGCCTTCAATCCCCGAGACACATTTTATTACCGGCAGAGAGTGTGTTGAGGGCGCAAATACTCTGAACAACTTGGGACAAGCAAATAATTTCGCTCCCATCAGACTAATCACACCCCTTCTAATCCAAATGTCGTATATTCCCACCAGGATTAGGTTCTAGAAATATCAGCTTCCAAATTGACTTAAATGAGCTCAATAATATCAATATCACCTTTTTTTCCCTGATGCGCACGCAAATAGTGCTTTTATTGCTATAAACGACGCTGCTGCTGTTCATGCGAGTTTTTGATAATAGAAAATCTTCAGCTGCGACTGGCGCATTCAAAATGAATTCATCACTATAGTTCGTCAGAACAAGCGCCTTTAAGAGGCCAAACACAGCAGGAAGCACCTATTATTACTTTGGCCATCACTGCCAGAAGTGTCTTCTGCGTCACTTTCGAGAATGATGTTGTTGTCTTCCTCCAGCTCACCATCCCAGCGTTCCTCAGCCACACCATCAGTGACAACGTGCTCCGGCCTAGGTTGCACTGATTTCCGTGGATCACCTTCTGTCTTGCCTTGCCGTCTTGTGCACACATCTTCGTCTTCTAGCGATACTTGCACTTCATCATCTGGTTTTACAACTAACCCAGAAGATAGTCGCGCTTTCTTCAATAGGCGCCGTCCAGACTCGGATGTAGACGAGGAAATTTCAGATGGGCCTCTCCGCGCGGCAATGGCACTCACTGGTGCTGAAAGTACCCATGTCAGCAGGCTTTTGTTAAATTGAGCGCTATAGGATATAACAAGATTTACCAGCTCGCTGCGGCTCCTGGGCCTTCCTTTTCATGATTCACCCAAGCCTTCAGTAATACGACGAAAAGTCTGAAGCTTTCTTCGGAGAACATGGAATCTCCGCAAGTGGTCCGTGCTTTCCCAAATTAAAACGGATAAAAAAGGGAAAAAGAAGTTCTATGATATGATATGTAACGTTTAGTAGTTCTCTTTTAAAATTATTACTGTTCCCTGGATTGTGCTAGAGGCTATCGAGAAATTGAATTGACGCGCTCGATCCCCATTTTTACTAGCTCGATCCTCAGTTCTTTAAATACTTAGCAATTCGTTTCAGTCTCTCAGTCGCACATCCTGGTAACTACTACTATCATATTGGCAAACGGAAAGTGATCCGAGAAAAAAGGGGGAACAGGAGGTATGCACCTGGTTTGGACACGACCACCCAATAGCATCTCCAGTCCAGCTTTGGCTCGTGGGATAAACGACAAATATGAGCTCCCCGGGAAGGACTTCAAGTGAAGAGCCGTCCGTGGAAAATGACAGCTCCAACGCCGAATCTGAAGATGAAGAGAGCATCGGCTCGAAAGAAGGCGATACAGACAGTGATGGTTCATCGCGAGAAAGTGGCTTGATAAATAGGCAAGTCCCAGGGCTCTGGCAGACATGACATTCAGCCTGCAGGAAAACTAATACTGCTTGTTATTTATCAGGCCGTTCGACCCACCGCAAGGTTTCAAGCCCATAAAACTGCAAAACTCTTCATCTTCTACAATTACCTCACTTCTCTCCAACTTTGATGGCAAACAGGTCTTCCATATCTCAGCTCCAGCATCTCTTCCACTTTCCTCGGTTCGAGACCTCTCAATACCCAAAGCACTGCGCGGCGAGCCACTGATAAATCACGATGGCGATGATTATGGTATTCTACCTGGTAATCAGCAGCACCCATGTTCACCGACGCTGCTTCGATACGACGCATCAACAGGCACTTATCATGACGTTTCAGCACTGAACATTAAGAGTTACCAAATCCAAAAGCTGATTCGTCTGCCTAAAAGTAGCGAACACCCTGGAGGAAAATCACTGGATACAACATTGGCAGTTCAAACCCCAAAAATGCCTCAACCTCAACCCAAGCACATGAAGATGCGCTTCCGGCCTGTTGGAAGCGGAAATGGTGCTCCAGAGACGATCGGCACGGAATCAGAAGAGTCGGATGCCGAAGAAACTGCATTCAGATATCCAAAGGGTTCCGATGCGGAGAGAGGCGAGCGCAAAAGAAAAAACACAAATCCTGACCAGAATCAAAAAGCCCCGGAAACAAATGGGTCGCTACAAAAGAAATCTAAGAAACGCTCTTCCTCTTCAAACATAACACCTAAGGGATTATCAGAAACTAGACCTTCTGCATCTCCATTACAAATGTCTCATGAGACACAAAAGGAACGCGGTCGTGAGGAAGACAGTCACCGAAATAAAAAATCTCGCAAGCATAAGAGTGAGACCAGTCAAGAGCGGAAGGCTCGCCGTAAAGCAGAGAAACGACAAAAATAAAAGGGTACTTCTAGGTAGGCTGCTACTCTACTGGATTGGACTACGTTGTCTTTGTCACGTTTGCATATCCAATGAAACACCTTGTCCATCTGAAGTTCAGCATTAAGCTACGCGGAATCTAGCACCCTGACATTTTTGCGCAACGGTCCACAGCTCATAACCTTAGAAATGCGATTAGAAACTCAGGAACGAATGGGTAATATGGGACTACGTGTCCTTGATAGAAGTGAAGGGGCCCTCTTAACATTTTGAATATAGAAAGAATGATCTTATATGCGGAGGGAGTTAGATTGCAGAGCTACATAAGATCATGTTAAGAGCATGCCAGCATTATTATGTACTCCAGCCCTGCTATCAATCGGAGCACCTTAATAGGGCTTCTACACACTAGGCTCCTCGCTCTCATCATATCTTTCTTGAGAAGTCTTATCTTGATCTAAGTTACAACCCTAACCATTTCGTAGAAATGCCTGTTGTCCACCTTTTATTTTGTTCATATTAGACCCCAGAAGCGCGTTGTCCGTTAACCGAATGGCTGGTAGCACTGTCAAAGAGTAAATAAGAAACTGTACCCAGGGTACAGCGCAGGACCATTTCTCCGTCCTAGTATCCATCTTCCTTGCCATACTCAAAGAGGACTGCTGTCTCAAGCGGTACATCAGCCTTTTTCCAATGCTTCCCGGTGATGCTTTGGAAGCGAGAAAAGGTTCGGTCGAGACTTCTTCTTTCAGACCAAGAATTCATTGCCATTCCCCTAGCTCTTGACCGAAGTCGACAATTCACTCAGGTGCCCTTTCTGCTTAGGTAATTTAGATGGCGTTCTGCCACCTAATCGGTCACAATTGATATTGATGACATCGTTGAAAAGCGGCGGTAGAGTCTCCCACGGCACAAGCAAAGCCAGGCAAGGCCGTTTGCATCACAATCGTTTCGATGACTGCTTTGGATCACCCTGGGTCCTGCGTTCTCTGGGTCGAAGTAATTCCAGAGAGCCTCTATGTTGGAGGTGGAGAGGGTATACCGCCCCACGATTAGGGCATTCAATATGATTGGCGTCAAGAATAATATCGTTGACCGCTGCGATGGTGGAAACGCACTTTGATCATTGGAAAAGAATCTACCAAACCCTCGTATATTATCTTCATCTTCGGTGACGTCATCAACATACGGGATTCAGAATGAAGGGTGATATTATAATGTATCCCTGATGTCGTGCTGAGGACTGAGGTAATAGTCTTAGTGATAGAAGAGCGAATGACAACTGTAAAAAGTTATAAACAATTGACGCTTGACGTTGGATGTGTGGTTTATATAGCCTAAGCTGGATCACGTGCTATAAGGGGAAGGTGGAAAAATGGTTGCTCCACCTGCCGGCCTTTAAGCTAGAAATGCAGGGCATTACATCGTAACAATCATTTTGATGGGTTCTCCCTTGAGGCTTCCCATCAAAACAACATGATTGCCTTCCCATTTTCTATAGGGGCCGGTGTGGTGGCTCCCCCCAACTTTAGGGTTCAAGACATCTAGGTGAATACTATATATATATGCTGAGAGTAATTGCCAATTGGCTCACCTCTCAGTCATGAAATATTGAATTTGGGAACAATATCGTCTTCAGTCCACACCCAACTCTCAAACCAGTCCCCGTCACGCCCATAGTGCAGATCGATAATGGCAGGGGGTCTAGGGGTTTTGGTGCTCTGCAAATTTTCCCCTGAAGTGAAGGCAGGCTTCCCCCTCAGGCTCTTCAGGAGATGAGATATTGAATTCCAAGACTATCTCGTGGTAATCGAGATCTGCAATCTACCCAAGCCAGTTCCGCTAACTGTCGCCTGTACTTCTGCTGTCTTTCGTCTTCGCTAGAAGCAGCTACGTCGGCCCTCGAGTTCCAGATCTGCGTTCGCATCTTAGTTGGAGGAGAATGCAGAGCACCCAAAAAATTATTTCATGAACTAGCAACACACAAAGAGTCAATCATTTGCCTCTATAGCACATGATTTCTTCCTTGTTTGGATTAGGATTCCGTTAGAAACCCTAATATAAAGTTGGACTTCTTAGCATAAGGCTGTTGCAGTGTTTGGTGAACATAAAGTGAGGCATCCGTAGCAGCGTCACATACCTAATACATTACCAAATCGAATGGATCGCTGCACCACTTGCAAGTTGCAGCCAACTATCATAATCAAGAATTTGATGACGAATGAGTTGGTAGCCGATTGAAGCTTGACGTTAGGTAGACCGTAGACTATGTCTTTTTCCCTCTGTGCAAGCACATCCTCCATAGGACTGGTCGATCTTGGCAAGCCTGGCTTTACTGGTGTATACTGTTCATTCTTGTTCCCCGTCTGATTGTAAAGACTCTCGAGAGCAGGCTTCAATGCGTTGGGTGCTCTGAAAATCCATGTATATCTCAGATACCATGGCATACAGGGATTCAAGTTGCGGTTACGAAATCAATCCTGTTAGCTAAAAGGTACAATATTCGTATCAGAGCAAGCTAGCATCTGGGAGTAATGAAGGGAGTTAAGAATGATGTAAGCTTGTGAACTAGGCCCTCGTTGACTCCAATAACAGCGATAATTCAAATAGATTCTACACAATATCAGCCAACTTGAAGTTGAAAAACAAAGGGAACGGAGAGAGAACAGGAGAGTCTATCGTATGCACCTTGTTTTGTAAGCGAATGTTCATACACACCTGTTGCTGTCAAGAGTGCACGAGCTAGGAGGGTGTGGGACTCGGTGGGAGGAAAGACTCAAAGATGCCTCCATACTCAAGTCGGTTGTTGAAGGAGGGAAACTGGCCCTAGGCGAGGAAAAACGATTCGGAAGCTCGAATCTTAACGAGTCAGGCTTGGGCTATAGTATTTTCAACTATGATATGGCATAGACTCGACCGAAACATACATGATACGAGTGTCTACCATACTTTCGCATGGTAGACGCTGATCATGACGGACATCTCGCTCGTGATGCCATTAAAGCCTCTACGTATGGATTGAGATGCGACCGAAACTCCCGAGGTCAAGTCTTCAAACCGGAGATGGGGCAGAAAAAAAGTTCGGTGTCTCGCCGAAAGAGGCGTCGTTTCTTCTGACTTCGCATACCGAGACTGGAGATGTTATGAACCTATAGACATACATATATACGATACAGGTACTATGTATCTAACACGGTGATACCTACCTAGGTAGGCAGGGATGTTGAGGGCTTACAAAGCAATCAATCCTTTCTAGGTGAAACAAAATAAAGTATGATATGTAACTCGTTACTCAATAGGTAGGTCAGTAGAGTCCTCTTAAACTTCGCAAGTGCGTACTTTTGTGTCCTCCCACAGCGTATTACTTATAGTATTTGCCTGAGAGTTTGAGTCTGAGACCACATTGAGGTGGTAGAAACAACTATGATATAAATTATTATAAATGTCCTGTGCACTCAATCTATGATATGTAGTTCAGCCGCCGATCAGTATAACAAGGGATCAAAGCGCTTTAGGTTTAAAATCGTCTCATGCATCGAGAGCTAGCTAGAGGTATGTACCTACCTAATGTATGAAAATCAATGCAGGAGCAAATTCCGAATAACTTCCTTTTTTTCCTTTCGGAAGCCAAATAAACTTTTTGTCTCGAACCTGTCTGTCACTTGGCAATGCACCTGCAGTTATCTGTTATCTTCAGTTGAGCAATACATGTATAATCATGGCGCTTGCATTGCGGCGTCTTGCAGTGTTTTAAGCTTGTTCTTCCCAATGCGATGGATAGAATGCAAACACATGCATACATCTGAATGTACATACATATGCAGGATTCGGGGTCGGAAGAGATATCCGTAATTTCCAGTTAATGAACGAGTTCTTAATTGTTAAAGGAACAAAGATTAATGTCTATCGAGTCATTTTTCGCTCTCTCTCTTCGTTGTATGGACTATAACTATATTATGTCGTATCATAGGTCGTAGATATAATAGAAAACCTTACCTATGATAGGTTACCTATCATAGAAAGAAACCTTTAGGAAATTATTCTCGCCATGTGGGAGTTAAACTTAGCCAAGTTAACTCCACGCGGTAACTCCACGCGGCCGTTCTCTTTTTAACTTTCTTGGGGGCTTTCGGATGATATTATTGGAACGGCGGTGGGAAAAAAACTCGCGAGGAACTGCAGAGTCTGGGCTTAAACTTTCGGCTTGCAATTGATGGATTCCGACAGAGGGATTCCTAGTAGTGATTGGTTACATTCAGAATGTACGTCTAATTCAGCTCAGACTGGCTGCATATATAGTCGGAGTCTGACAGGAGAGACCGCATGTGGTCGTAAGTAACTGTCAACTAATTTGCTGTTAAAGTTGTCATCTCACGGGAAAGCTGCTTCGTCCTGGGATTCAGGAGGCGATCTACCTATTCATAATCATTTAACATCATAACTTTTATTAAGAAGAGAATTATCTAAAATGGATCCCGCCTCACAATGATAGATGTGTGGGGCATGCGGGGCATGCACTACTACAGTATGGAGATGATTGAAAGGAAACCAACCAGAACGCTAGCTTTGAGGTATGATATCACTCGTTTTCTCCACAGGCAATAGAATATTACATACCTTGTACTGAGACTTTAAGCAATCCGTCCTCCGTATCATAAAAACTCATCGCTCAACAGAACAATCGATAATTGATTAATAGCCCAATTTTACGAGCAGCTATCTTGGGGATGACACAAATGAATCGATATTCAATTTCTTGGCATAGAAGAGCGATGATCTCCTATCTATATACTGCTATAAAATAATGTATCGTTCTACTTGCCCCTTATACCGTTATAGGGCTGATCGATCGAGGCTACCCGGAGGTTCCCGAAAAGGGGGAAGTGAGGTCCCATAAAATAAATAATAAATAAAACAATACATATTCTTTAACTTGCATGTTCAAATAGCTCCCGCATATCATAGTCTCGAGTCAATTGTACCGTGTAAGTAAATACGGCTTGATACCATGTTCTGCACTGATGCAAGAAGTCGAAGCTAAAGGAGGTGTGGAATCATCAAAATTGTCTAACCCGTGATTGGACAGTCTCATATCTCAGTCAGTTACATATGAAATCGTGGCTTGATCTCCCTGGCATGCCTCATATTTGAGTGAATAGATTGGTAATTCCTGCAGGGTAAAAAAAATAAACCTGACGAAGAAACACAGCCTTGGATATTGTGGACCATCGTTTGTATATTATTATATCATACATACTATCATATAGTTATCGGAGCACAATCTAGTTCAACTCTCGGCAGCGATAAGAGGTCTCCTCTCAAAAAAAGAAAAGAAAAACCTTAATATTACATTCCATGCTCCCGAGGGGGCAAGCTCATTAAAAGTTATAATCACATTTGAAACAGGACTCATCACTGGCAATGTTTGTTAGATTCTGTTATGAGGTCATAAAATTAATTGTATCAATCTTGTTTACACTAATATCATATTTGATAACAACAAGCTTAAGGAGGCTTCTAAAGGCTGAGGTGAAACTTCGCTTAGAGCTTGCAAGGTGGTAGGTCCACTTAAGCTTCAACGTACGTCGACATCAAGATTCAATCATCTGGGTTAGAAGCTCTTGGTCGAGAGTGCCCTGGCATAGTTAGATAGTAGTTAGCACTCTACTAGAGAAAATGGGTAATAATAATGCATCCATAGTAGTACATATCTCGGTCCCAAAATCCAAAAGGTGTCGAAGATAGAGGGTGGCGTGGTTTCTAATAATAATAATAACCAATCTAGACTGGAGTGCAAAAAGGCGGGGACCGAGGACCCGCCACGTTCCAAGGTTATTCGATCGGTAACCTAAAAACCATTGACCAAGATCGGTGTGCATATGTATCATGCTAGTATCCATCACATCCGACTTGGTAGCACAGACGACAAAGCAATACGAGTTTTGGCGGTCGATAGTGATATTGGTCATTTTAGGACTGCACCAATCCCTTTGACGTGTTGTTCTTCTGTTATAATCCTTCGCGTATCATTTACTACCTAGGTAGTTAATTAGTTGCTGGCCACTATGAGTGGCACCGTACTATTCTAATGAGTAGCTAATTTCCCCCGGAAAAAATTTCCTTCGTTTGTCTTATCTTTTTTGCCCACAGATCTATGATAGCTTATTGGTTTGAGAAGCAAGGGGCCAATTCCATTGGTATTCCGCATCCGAATCCTTCAGAATTCGACAGATCTGGATAATATAATCCTAACTAGTACCAGAGTCTAGTTCCATAAATTCCATAAATAACATAAATAACGATGCCCAAGCAGGGGATGACCTGTAACTAGTATTTAGTTTGATATTACTAGTATAGACATACATATACATAGTTACTAATACTCATAGGAATCTATGTGGAACCTTTGGATAGAGAAATTAGAAGGAAAAAAAATAAAAATAAAAGGCAAAGTTGAACTATTCTGATCAGGCTTTTAATATCGGAGGAACGGTACACTAATAGTTCGGAACTGTATGTAGTATAACCACTCGTGATGAAGATGATCGTTCAAAGTTCTACCTATATAGGTGATATATCATATTTCCATCTTTCCGGAAGAAGTGGGGAGCACACGTGGCGGATATCCAATAATGGTAGGAGAAAACCCAGAGAGGCGGATCTGTATGTAGGTATGTATATGAAAGGAAGTATGTACCTCATGTACCTAATACCTCATTTGATCATCCGAGGATATATACCTATACTCCGGATCATCAAGAGCTTTCGTAACTGATCTCCACCGTACGCACATATTATGGATGATGAATTGGATAAAACCCTTGAAAAGGATGTTTATGTTGATGGAAACGGTGCATTATGTAGTTATTATTACTATACTATTTTCAGAGTTCTTCGATCTATATATGATACTTTCTTTGATGGAATGGAAAAAAGCCGAGCCGCGACGGTGGCTTGTCGGGACCGTCTCAAACCCGGAAAAGCCATCGAAAGGTCGATACGGTCTCGATACGGTCTCCATACGATCTATACCTCATCCGGCTATCGATCTGTCCATCATCTCTCCATCTTTACCATCAAAAACTCATCCATCCTCCATTCATCGTTCTTCCCGCCCATCTTGACTGTCGGGTTCACCTTCCTTTCGTTGGTGAACTTTGTCTGACATGTTTGTAGTTACATACATTACTCTCATCCTTCTTTACTACTCCACCCAACCCTCCTTCCATCACAAGCTTAACTAGTTAAAACCGTTAAAGTAACTGAACCATCTTCCCACCCACCCAACTCAAACGCGGGATTTTAACAACATACATAATAAAATAATAAAATAATAACCAAAGGAACCAAAAGAAAAAAGAAAGAAAAACTAATTCAACTACTCACCCGTCTGTCCGGGTCTCGACTTCGGGTCTAAGACATCTCCGTCCATCTTCCGTCTCCCGTGGCTCCATCGTTCCATCGCTCCGTTTCGTCGGGCAGGGAAGGAGGACAATTATTATCATATCATATATCATACAAATACAAAAAGATTTGTCGCGTCGCTTTCTTCTGCAACCAGAAAGCTTTGTGTTCTTCTCACCTCAACAACTCAACTTACTTAACTACTCGAGAAAGCCTTCATCAAAGCTAGAAAAGTTGCCATCGTTTCCTTTCCTGGTGTATCGGCTACCATCGGGGGCAATTGATGGTTCCGGTCGCGTTAACCTGCTTTGCCCGCCCGCGTTGCGTTGCGTGTGGTGGCCAACTTGAGCTTTCGTTGTGTTCTTACGAAAGCATGTCTCGCAACGATGGACTGAGCATTCCAAGAGAAACTGCTAGATGATAGAACTTGGTGGATAATGGATTTCATTGTATGTGTCGCATGCCTCCATCGATTGAGAAAGCTCGTGACTTTCTTGTTCTTCAACGGCCCATGCCGAAAGGCCCTGCCGCAAATCCCCGCTTGCTTATTAGGGAGAAACTGGAGCTGACCCGTCCCGGTGGTGTGACAGCTTTCTTTAACGCATTTTTGCGAGGTGCATGGCCCGACGTCGATTCTCTGTTCGCAAGTCCTGCCGTTCGCCTGCGCCCAGTGCTATCCCGAAGCTTCGGAGCCGTCCCCCGTCGAGACCCCATCGACCTCGCACGACACGGACTTGTCCCATGAAACAAGACTGACGCAGCTCCCGACTTCGTCGTTGCCCTCTGAATCCGGCCTCTCGGTTTCGCTTGCCAAGGCCGCCGCAGCCGAAGTCCAGAATATTGAGGATCATCCATTCTTCCTCCAGACCACCCAGAGCCGTTCCGACACCGAGCGCCTGAATCGTTTCGGGGGCGAAGAGGGTGAAACATGCGCCAGCTGCCGGATCTCGCTACCAGATGATGTATGCAAGCAACTGGCTCCAAGCGTCCCAGCGTCCCCGAATGCCGACTACAGAGGCAGGAATGGGAGTCCCGTGCTGCGGTCCCGAGAGCTGGTCTACTCGTGCGGAAATAACCATCCCGACCCAGACGAGGATCTTCACCTGCACGCCTCGTTCCCCGACTCGTTTCACTCGTCATCGACCGTGTCGGATGCCTCCTGTCATGCGCACGTGTTGACCTATCTCTCTCTTCGGGGACCACCTGATCCGGATGACTATGCGCTGCTGCGGCGCTCGTCCATTCGTACCCTCAGTTGTGAACTGCTACCCCGAGGCCTCTCCTCGGGCCCCCTATGTTTTGGAGACACCAAGACCGGTTATACCATTGCGTTTATCTTCCGCTTACCGGATCCCATGGCACGGGGCAAACGACGAAGCTATGCCTTTCTGGCTCTGGCCGGAAAGGATGCAAGGAGAGCCTTTCGCGCCTCTCCCGTGATCTGGCGGAGTTTTAGTCGGATCGCAAACGCCATCGTGAATGCTGCAGAGCGTTATCAGGAGGAAGAAAAGCGTAGTGAAGAGCGCAGCTATGGTGCGAGCAAGATCGGTGGGCGCCATTACACTCCCGTGTCGTCCTTCCTCACCGGCCGCACCGTCGATCCCGATGGTCAGCCACGTCGGGCTGGCCAGATTCGGGCTAGGAACCTGGCCGAGATTGTCGGAAACGAGTTCGTCTTTGCCGAGTTGCATGCTCATTTTGCGGCGTTGCTGCAGCAGCTGGGGTCCATGTTTGGAGGCTTACCCATGGCGGAGGAGCGCCTGGTCGGCGACCACCGAGCTCCGGACGATGATCCCGCATCCCCCCGGCTGTCGAATCGACCCTTGGACCTGGAGCGATCCTCGGGGGAAATCCGTCATAGTCGTGGCGGTAGTGATCTTGGATTATCAATGCTTGATCGGTCGTCGCGTCCGAAGCCAATCCCCATCACTCTGCGTCATCCAATTGTTGCATGACCAGTCCTGGTTTACGTGATATGGAATTTCTGACATACATTTTAACTGGCTGGCTAGACCCTATTTTTTTTTAACTCTTCTAAACTAAATTCGTTTCTAATGTATTTCCACTGTCACCTCTGTACCCATGTTATGATTAACGGATAGCCCTTTTCTTTTTCATTTTCCTTTTTTAGATGCTGGGTATTGTTCTTATACGAACGGTATTAGACTGGGCACGGAGCATTCTAAGAGTGGATCTGGAGTTTGGGGCATGTATCATGGGCATTTGCGGTCTAAGGACCTCATTTTTACTTCCTTGTTCTATCTTTCTACCTTTCGGTTCTCTACTGTTTTTAATACGATCCTCGTCCTCGGATGTCTTCTCATACGTGGATCGCAACGGCAAAAACCGGTCGTTGCAGGGTTGGTTTGCATGGAGAATATTGGTGCATTGTAGTAATGATGCACAGATATCTTGCCTCAGCCCCGAATGTTAATAACAAGCACACTTTGTAACTATAGTGTCACTGAATAGATGAAACAATCCTAAAACAGTGTCCCTTTATTATGGAGTGGTTGTGAAAACATCTTCTGGTACCTACCTTGAACCTTTACTTCATACTTCTTTTTGGATTACATACCTAATGTAAAATGTATATATTGTCACTTGATTCTCATGACCTCGGCCGTGGGAATGCTATACCTGTACGTAATTCCATGCATGATTTCGTGCTTCAAACTATGGTACCTATCTTTTAAAGCGAAGCCATTACGGGACAGGAAATTGTAATACCTACAAGCACAAAAGTGGAAATGTGACACTATCCCTCGCCGCTCGGTATATATCTCGCTTCTTCGACCTCGCTTGCAACTACATAGTACATACCTAGGTACATACTTACTGTAACCCTTTCTCCTTCACGATCGAATCTCGATACAAAGACAATCGTTTCGGCTCTCGTCTCGTTACATCAGGTAGGTAGGTAGTAATCATGAGGCGGCGAGCTAGAATATTATATGTAGTCGGTTAGGTAGGTAAAGGCAATCAATCAATCATATGTGGACCTGACCTCAACTTATACTGTTCGGACTCATGTCTCGTCGACAGTGTTGAAGAGTTAATACTTCGCGAAAATTACAGACAATCAATCGTGGACCTGGTCAACTCTGTGACTCACTCACCTGCAGAGCAGAGCGCTGTCGAGACGAGTTATTAATCAGGTAGTGTAAGCTTAAGAGACCTGACTGACTCCTCAAGAGTCAAGGGTTACTAATTCATCATTCTGATATGTATATATATTCATTAACAACCTGTAGGCTGAGGTTATTGAATCAAATCTAGTTCCGCTGGTTACTAGGTGTAGACCGACATATATATATATACATTATACTGGCGAGCTAAATGCCAGCTCGAGGAGGCCTATATATGACATGTGTACTAATGTTTACAATTTGGAAATTGATCAGTGAATATAGTATTAGTAGTATGCACTGGTATGTAGAATGCTGTACGACATAGTAGTGTATATATGCAGACTTCAGTACCTACATCCTACAGGTAGTTTACGAGAACTTGAAGAACATACCCATGTCGCGTGCTAACAACTACTACTACAGACTATGAGGGAAGGCTGCATTCAATTATGTATTTATACATTTACAAGGACGAACACTTCAATCATGTCCAGTCTTCTTTCTCTTATGGCTACTTTTAAAACAAAAAAAAAAAAAAGGGCGTTTGCTCTTCGAGCTCTTGGCCCTGTCACTCTCACTGGCCTTCGAGACCAATTCGTGTGAGTTTCTCATCATATATGATCAGACATAGAGTATTGCTAGCTGGCGCAGTCTGCAGATGTTTTATTTAAGTGAGTTGCAAGACGTTATTGATCATCACTGAAGTTTGACAAGTAATGTACCTATATAATATGTACAATGGGCCTGCTCTTCTTAAGCTTACTGACGACAATATCGATGACTTTGAAGCCGATAGGTAGGTAGTGCCAATTCTCCCTCTTCGAACTAGATTTTGGTGAGTATGTATATGCAAAGGAGCTGAGCTCAATTGCGACAACTTTCAGTTTCAGCAGCGTCTCTTTATATGCCATCGGCGCCATTCATAAGAGTCAAAGCTATGATAGATTGACCCTGGATAGACCTAGAGAGAGATTTATTAATGATAGTTGTGCAGGGTCGAAAGTAGTTTATAATGCGCCTCTCTCTCAGCTTCCCACTAGTTAGTTATTTCCTCTATTCTATGTAACACCCGGAAAAATGTTCTGCTTTGAAAAAGACCTTTTCTATTATTCCAAGGTTTGAGTTGTTATCTTTAAGACTACCTAACTAATATACATACATAGATAGCTCACTGTTGCTGCCACACTGCTAGTCAGCTACAATCGTATATTATAGTAAAATATGTAAAAGAAAATCCAACTAAAAAGATTCCTGTGGCGTGCAGAAGTCTCTGAAGCCCTTCCAACGCCGGTTAGGGGATCCTCATGGATACGCGTATATGGATATATCCATGGATCTTACGATCGATATGAATACAGTACAGTCGGTTTCACTCAAACAC
>NPHW01003118.1:0-19774 GCA_002240705.1 Elaphomyces granulatus
TAGTCTGAGCTTGCTGAGATAATTATGTGTGGAAGATACTAGGGATTACTAAGCAAGGACAAATGTGTAGTGAAATCAGGCCTGCTATTTATGCTTCAAAAAGACACCTTCGATTTGTCTGGCTGTCATCATGAACAAATTCATTCTCATTAATGTGTCGTATATTGACGATCCAACTTCCTCTACATATCATATTGCTGTGGTGAAGGCGGCTATTAAAGCGAAGAAACATGTAGTCACTACCTCGTATGTCTCGCCGGCTATGCAGGCGCTGGACGAGGAGGTCAAGGCTGCGGGCATTACGGTTATGAATGAGATTGGGGTAAGTCGAAATGGTTTAGATTTCACGGCTTAGATTGCTGACGATTCCAGCTCGATCCCATGGTCAATCCTATCCTTCCTCTAACTTGCTTTTCCCCAGAATCGACCATCTTTACGCTGTAGACTTGATCGATCGCGTTCACAAGGAAGGAGGCTCCGTCCGTGCCTTCAAGAGCTTTTGTTGCGGCTTACCCGCGCCAGAGAGTATGAATATGACGACAACGCATAAAACAATTGAAGCTAATTGTTATGTTAGATTCTGATAATCCTCTAGGTACATGCTGTTTGACATATTTCTGCGGCTTCTGACCACATTCAGGGTACAAGTTTAGCTGGAGTAGCCGTGGAGTTCTGTTGGCGTTGAAGAACGAAGCCAAGTACTTGGAGAACGGTAAAGAGGTGTATGTGAGAAGCGAGGACCTTATGGGGGCAGCGAAACCGTATCATACGGGCTTTCTAGGCTTTAATTTCGTCGCCTACGGAAACCGAGATAGCACAGGATATCGAGAAAGGTAAGAATACGAACCTGTATGTTAAATAATAATGTCTAATTCTTTTCAGGTACAACATTCCCGAAGCGCAAACAGTGATTCGTGGCTCCCTTCGTTACGCTGGCTTCCCGGAGCTCATCAAAGTTCTCGTTGACATTGACTTCCTCAGTGAAGAGGAGCAGAACTTCTTGACAGAGCCAATTGCTTGGAAAGAAGCCACGGCCCACCAAGAAGATCCTCGGTGCTAGTTCGTCAAGTGAGGACGATCTAGTGTGGGCAATCTCGTCCAAAACAACATTCAAGAATACAGATGAAAAGAATCGATTGGTGGCAGGGTCTCAAGTGGCGTAAGTAACTGTGTACCCCGGCGATCATATTCTGGCGGTTTTGACATTACAGCACAGTCGGTATCTTTTCGGAGTCAAAGATTACGCCAAAAGGAAATCCATTGGATACGCTATGTGGCATGTGCTACTCTTGAGGAAAAGATGGCTTACGAGGAGGGTGAGCGTGATTTCGTGGTAAGTATAATCTTTGTGCTCTAACGTTTCTCAAAAATGCACGATTCTAACACCTGGCGTTAAGTTCCTCCAACATAATTTTGAAGTCGAGAACCAAGACGGTAGTAGGGACACCATAACTTCTACCCTCTGCGAATACGGCACTCCCATTGGATCTAGCGGTTATTCAGCAATGGCGAAGCTAGTTGGCATACCCTGTGGAGTAGGCAAGTCTTCCAGTGTTACGACAATCTTTTGTCTATCTTTGACCGCCTTGAATGTCTCACTTCCCAGCATGCTTCTAGCAAGAAGAGATACTAACGTAGCGTATCAAACAGCTGTCAAACAAGTCCTTGATGGCACAATTTCAGACAAAGGTATCCTCGCGCCAATGAATCCAAGCATTAACAAGCCATTGATGCGGGAGCTGAAGGAGAAATACGGGTCAGTTTTTCTAGCTAGTCTCTTCAGACATACTGACGGAGTGTCTAGGATCGAATGTAAGGAGAAAGTAATATGAGAGGGCATGGACCAAGCGAGTCAACAGTCCGGAGATCTACCTTGTCTTTAATACCTTCTATATCGCTCAAGAATGTGAGCGTACCTGCTCCTATGAGGTCGTAAGCCTTCCCGTAGTCTTCGTCCAGCTGCTTCCTCAGTGCCTCAAGGTCGAGGGATGCATTGCCGGGAGGAGGGCCTGGTTGCGAAGACGACATGGTTTCAGCAGGGTTGAGATAAAATTGGTGAGATGCAGTTGTCTCAAGGAGCAAGAATTGTGGGCACGCGTTTGGTACAGGGTGCAGAGCTAACGGGTAGGAGCAATGACAATGCCCGGCAACAGGCATCCAAACTTCTACATATGCAGTGCTTCAATTATGGTAGAAAAGGATTGTAAGAGATGGGCATCAAGCAAGCTTTCACTGGGACTCTAAACAGTGTCATCAGCACGAATTAGTAGAACAGACAGACCTTCTCCAAGTATGTGTAGGCTCCCAATTTCTGCCTGCCTCGTCTTCCTTCCTTGTCTTCCCTCCTCGCCGTCCACGTCTTCGTTCCTCGCCTTCCTTGTCTTCGGTCACCTTCCTTCTCCGCAGTCTCCAATCTCATTCCCAACACGATTCTAGGGACCTGTTTGGGCGTTCTCGACGCCCTACATAGTTGAGGCAGCATACCGCCCCAAACACCACCCGAATCCAACCCTCCCAATCTTCGACGCTCTAGTCCTGGAATAGAGTCTATTCTACTACCCAAACACCACCCGAGTACAACCCAACCTTCGCCGCTCAAGCCGTGGCACAATTGCAGCCAACCCTCCCAATCTTCCCGACACCCAACATAGTCAAGAGTTTCAAAGCAACCCCAATGAATATGAGGATCCTGAAGACGAAGAATTTGCCGACTCCGAGGTCCAGACTATGATAGTACCACCGGCAAACACAGGCAGCTCTGCTCAAAAGCAGCGTAAGAAGAACACCGTTAGCCAGCCCCGAAAATGCAACCTAGTCTCATCGGTAGCACCAGTTAAGCAGCTGGTGCTGACTTTGATTATCCCCCCCCCAGAGATGTTCCACCCTCTCACTCGCATTCGCAAGACAGCAATCTCTATATATGGAGGCCGACGGGAGTTGTCTTTTCCATGTACTAGCTGATCAGCTCTACAATGATCCTTATCGAGGCAAAGAGCTCCGAAAGATTGTGGTTGAATTTAGGGCCGACAATCGGGATGTCTTTCAAAGCCAAGTAGCCGCTCCGTGGCGTTCATGATAGTCAAAGCGGGAAACCTGCTTTGCGTTGGGACGAAGACGCTCAATTTGACGAATACCTATTTACTAGATATGGAACCTGGGGAAGAGAACTGGAGATTCTCGCCGCAGCAGAATACTTCGGCGTTATCATCGTCGTCCATCAGGGGCAACGGCCGCTTCCTCAGCTACAACGACCAGCCCATCGGGTATTCGAGGCAACACTACTCCGCAATAAATGACGACTAGGCCTTTGATGATGGTGCATATCGCAATATGGACGCCGTCAATACCGAGGCTCCTCTCCGCGACGATATCGTCATCCTCTTCTCCTCTCACCACACGCCTGAGTCATCAACGGAAGAGCCTGCTTCTGTAGCACCATCGGCGAACAGGCGCGGCCCCCAGAATCGATGGTCGCGAGCTGAAAACGAACACTTGCGCGGGATGAAAGATGCTGGTTGTAGTTGGGATGAAATTGGACAAGTCTTTTCAGGAAAGTTGAAGTCTGTCTAGCATTCGAAACCATTGGAATTGGTACAAGGCGAACAGGGCTATTTCGCGAGCGCAATACATAGACTTATATAAATCACAGCACAAGCACGAACTGCACGACGCCAAATCAAGGAAACAAGAGCAGGATCGCCATAAGACAGACACTATGGACATTGGTCGAAGAACAGCCGCGATTGAGGGACATGAAAATTGCTGGGTATACATAGTTGGGCCTAAGATTGACAAAGCCTTTCCAAACAGAATGTACTCTATATTGAAGGTATTATCAATCAGGAAGCATTGGGAATGGTTAGTTACATGTTGAGTGGTGCAGTGTCAAGGTTGAAATCTGTCTTGAAGCACGTCCCGAACAAAACAATTGTCAATCGGCGCGCCAAGGGAGAAACATACATAATCACACATCGGCTGATGAACAGTGCTTGACGCAAATGAAAGAAGCCGAGCAAAAGTTAAAATCAAAGTGGCTTTATTAATTTTCCAAATAGAACTAAGAAGGCTCTATCTACTAGTTAACTACAATCCTTCGATACTGGGAGGTAAGCAGTAGTAGTATTACCTGTAGCTAAACATACTAAACATAAAGATAAAGACAAAGCTACATACCTACTATCAACGGTCCCAAGGGGATTATATGTATCATATATACCTATGAATCATCATTCAATCATGAATGATGATAAATCGGCAATTACTAGGTAGGTACCTATAGATGATAGACTAATAATTTCGCCTACCTATGTAGGTAGGTATACGTAAGTAGTTAGTATATGGGAGAAGAAGAAAATGAATGCAATTGCCGTAATATATTTTCTTAATAATACGATAAAGACCATTAATTAATGTATAATACTCACGATCGATCATCGAGCGTAATGTACTCATTTAGAGAGGCCAGCTGCCGCAAGCAAGCAACACAGGAATGAATAACCTACCTACATACCTTACAATTACTAAATAAATAAATAATCCCTCATAATATGTAGCTTGGTGCCAGTTCGCTGTTTGAGATTTCGAAGCTTTAGTTACCTAGTTCAATGTTATAGCATATGATACCTAGGTAATATAAATTGCCTCATACTACTACTTATATGTATACATATATAGTACCTAGGTATGATAGTATCTCATATCTGATCACGGGCAAGCACTAACGACGTGTACTTCAATCACAAGCCTTGACTCGTTGCTGTTTTTATTACTACTAGATCCATGTCAGGTGTAGTTACTTTATATACCGTGTTCTTGGGCCTGGGCACGTTGAGGTACATACATGTAACTACAGGTCATTTTAGCTTATTAGTAGAGAAGAATTTTAGAACTTCCAAGTGTCCAGAAGATAATAGATGGAAAAAAACCTAGCACGACCTAGGTTGTACATACATATATACATCAGTTTATGCCTTTAACACCCCCTTTCTATTTCCTCCCTCTTTATTTCATCAAACAAGAGCAATATCCCGTTTATTAGTCCATATATTATCCTTCGATCCATTCCATTCGCTTTACCAAACTGCAAATATATTCTGCACTATATACCTGCTCACCCAACCGCTCTTCATAAATCCAAAACCAAAGAATCAATCTCCAGTCGGCTCTAGAGAATGGCTGCAGGACACTTAGCATAGCCGGCCATGCTCTGGTGAAGATTCGTGGAACGGACAAGTTTGAAGACAGGGTACGGAATGAGTGTATCATGCGTGTTTCAAAGACCGGGGTTGCAGACTTCAGTCCCCAGCAGCATATTCACAAAAATGAAGAACAAATGGGGATATTTGCAAGTGGCGGAACTCCCTCATGTCAAGTAATGCCTCCTGACAAGTGATAGAATGGAAAAGTCATTACTGCTGGGCGTCAAAAAAGCATCAGTCCTATGTAGTAATCAATAAGGTAGCCCAAACCATGGCGCCTAGAACCCAACAGATCGAGCTACATCCACAAAAGAAAAAAAAAAAAAGAGAAAGGAGCATGCATAAGGGTAAAAGTGTAGAAACTGTATAATATAGGGAAAAGATAAAAGGAGAAAGATGAAGGGTAAATCGGGAGAAAAAGAGGACATCAACAAAGTCCATACAGGTGCTTTCAAGGCAGATCAATTCCACACGAAAAGGAAATAAACCGGCTTTTCACTTGTGAGGAGCATCGATACTCCGACCCCTCGCCTGGGTTGCTCCGGAGTTTTTTGGTGGCACAAATCTTTTATTAGACAAACCATCAATCGTCAAGGAATTTCGAAAATTATCCAGAAATCCTCTATTTATTGTTCGCACCCACTTTTTTTTTCCAACCACATATCTGGGTCAGCTGGGTGCTTATATAGATTATAATAGGCCTGCATAGTTCCTGGGGAATGCAAGCAAGCTGGTCAAGGAAACAGTCATGTCTCTAACCTCGATGGCTTCCGCGGTGTAACTGCTGACCAATCCGTAGGGCCTCAGTGCCGTCATCGATGATGGACTCTTTAAACCACGGGTGCTTGAGGGCTTGCTTCGCGGTGATGCGGTGTTTCGGATCGTAGACAAAAATTCTCCGGAGAAGGTCAAGGAATTGCTTGTTGAAGCTAGTATTTGATGGGATGAATTCCTACAGATTTGTCAGTAGGGCACCATGACATGGAGGCTTGACAAGACCATTCTTACATGGATCTGCTTCATTGCCTTGACGTATTTGCGTGAGGCTCTGGTGGTTTCCTCATTGGGATAATCGAGTTTGTTTCGATTAAAATATCTGTCACGATAAGCTTCCGACAAGAAATCACTTGAGACGCAGGGAAAAATACTTGGATGCCTGGTTGTGGTTGTTACCTCGCGCTTGCACAGCCTGTTTGACCAGCTTCGCGTCAATCTTGCTGCCGCATACGCTTTCCATCATGGCGAGATGTTCGAGATTGTCGTGAGTTTGGAAGAGGGCATCCCCGGTAAAGAATTCCACCAGAATGCAGCCGATACTCCAGATGTCGCATGGGAAGCTCCAACCAAGATTCAGGATAATCTCAGGAGCTCGGTAGTGCCGGGTGGACACCACGGATGAATGGTATTCGTCGTCGAAGGTGGCCGATCCAAAGTCTATCAGTCGGATCTCGCTGTCGAGTAGCACTCGTCGCTGGCGAGAATTTCGACAGGTCGTGTGGGAAGAGGAGGGGATGTTGCGATTGTAGGTGAAAGTTTGGTAGGCGTTGTTAACCAGTAAGATATTTTCTGGTTTAAGGTCGGTATGAATGAGGTTGAGGTCGTGAAGGACTGCAAAAGAAAAGGAGGAGGGAATGTCAGCATTGGAACACAGTAGCATCATCAAACAAAGGTTTTCGCGTACAGGCTACACTGGTAAAGAGTTGCCGTGCAAAGCTCTGGATTTGACTGCTCGGGAACGGGACGAAGGTATTCGCCTTGAGGAAATCGAAAACGCTTTGCCCTAACAGGTCTGTGACAATGCAGATGTGGTTGCGAAAGTCAAAACAATCTCGCAAATGTATGCACTTATTCCGGTTTGTTTGATCATTTGAAGCCAAGGTTGACAAGACGCGAAGTTCGATCTTCGAAGCGTCCCGGTATTTCTGGACGGAACGGATGATCTTCACTGCACAGCGGGTCTTTCTTTCCTTGTCGTATGCTTCTACAACCTTCCCGAATGTGCCCTGGCCCAGTAATCGGATGATAGAATCTTAGGGTGTGTCAGTATTCTTGTGGATTAGTTTTGGGGGAAGAAGACGTACAACGTTCGGTTAGCTCCGTGTCCGGGGCCACAATATAGTGACCATCGTCATCATCGACCTTGTGATTTTTTGAATATGAATACTGCAATTTTCTGTCAATACGATACGGAAGAAAAGAAAACAGCAAAATCAACTACTTACATCCCGGATCACCGGAACATGTACATCTTTAGCCTTAATTGGAGGCTGCGGAGGAGGGATGTAACTCAGAAATGCATCCCCAGTCGTCTCCAGTTCACGACGCTTCTGCTCATCCCGAGCGGACTTTCGGGTGGTGACTCGTTTCCGCTTCTGACCGACGTTTGGTTCTTCATAGTATACTCCGTTGCTTGCGCCGGTGCTACCGTGAGAGCCCATGGACGTGGGAGCCGTCGTCAGCAGAGATGTGGTCCGGTCGGTCGAGATGGAGGCTGCCGAAGAGTTCTCTCCGTACTGCTGGGGATTGATTGAGTACGACGGACGGTCATAGTAGCCCAGATCGTATGCCGTTTCCACTCCGGTCCGCCTCTTCTTGCCCGCTGGCTGGCCGACTGTACCATTTGGTGCGGGGACCGTTGATGAAGGAGCATGGTTACAACAATTCGCTACCTTCGCCGCCTTCGCCGCCTTCATTGTCTTCTTCTCCGGAGGAGGCGTGTCATCTATGATAATGACCTCTTTTGGTAACCCATTCTTATAAAACTCCCCCCAATCGGGCTTCTTTCTCCGGGCCGAAGGGCCAGACGACAAGGAGGCGCTCGAACTCTGAGGGTAAGACATGTTGGTCGTCGACGACGGGATAGGCTTGGAGGAAGGCAGTGGTAGAGTCGTAGAAGTTGGGGTATTCGTTGAGTAGGCGTGGTACGGGTTGGCTAGACGAGACGAAACCGCAGTCGAAGCCGAAGAATAAGTGACAGGGTATGCCGCTTGATGGTGGGAGTAGCCATAGTGTTGATGATGCGTTGCAGTCGCCGTCGAAGGGGTCGACATGATGGAATGAGCAGTTGAACGAGCGATTCGGTCGTGAGAGTCCTCGGTTTATTGAAAAGGGATATGAACAATGTAACAATGCCACCAGAGGACTCGACCAGGGCAGATCTTGTTCCCCAATTCACCGCTGGCGGGCTTTTTTTTTTTCTTTCTTTCTCTTTTTTTTCTCTCCCTTTTGCTTTTCTCCTCCTGAGACCGGACCCGTGCCGTTCGATCTGATCTTGATGGAACGGGAGAAGGGAGGGGTAAAGGAGGTAAAAGAAAAAAAAAAGGATTCTCCTGTCGACACCCAACGCGAGACGGGGAAGAGCCGGGATGGTCAGAGGTACTGACACCAGACACCAGCGGTCCGGTCGGAGCAATGGTGGATTCACCACGCAGCACGGAGGTTCATTTGCTGCCGCTAGGAGGGAGGCAGGAAGGAGTACTGTATCGATTGAGACGAAGACATCTGGATGGTAGATCGACAGGAGAAACTATAACATTGGAACAAGGGAGCAAGAATTGTCGTTTTTAATAATTAACAAGGACCGGGTGAGTAAGAGGGGGAGGACGAGAGAAACGAAAGAAAGAAGAAAGAGAGATGAGAAAGACTGTTTTTAGACACAACACAGAGACAACGAGAAAGAGAAAGAGAAAGAGAGAAAGAGACAGTAGGAAATAGGTGACTGAACATGTGTATCCGTCTGTCTGTCTGTTGGTTGGTCGCGAGGAGGAGGAACGAGGAAAGGAACGAGGAACAAGAACGGGCACCGACGCGGAGATGCGGAAGAGCAGGCTATGAAGACAAGGCGGTGCAAGTTGTTTTGAAAGGATAAAGATGTACTATACCTGTTGTGTTGGGGATTATTTATTATGGAGTATAAAAGGGAAAAATAACAGAAGATCAGATCAGATCCTCAGTTAGAAAATGAGGACATGA
Source organism: Elaphomyces granulatus (assembly GCA_002240705.1). Lineage (NCBI taxonomy): Eukaryota > Fungi > Ascomycota > Eurotiomycetes > Eurotiales > Elaphomycetaceae > Elaphomyces > Elaphomyces granulatus. Next base: position 9,171 of record NPHW01003118.1, read on the forward strand.
GGATTAAAAATGAAGAAGAGTGGGACATACATCTCTCTACATACTGGATTGAAGAGGGGGGTGAATTGATAGGATATGATATGTTATGTAGTTAAAACATACATACATACATGTACGGGCTTGATTTTTGGAAAATGGATATGATATATGATAGGTAGTCAGTTCAGGCAGTCAGTCATCAGTTTGTTAAACTATGTATTATTCTGTTACATAATTTAGGTACCTAATTATTTACAACAACTTGTTGGTAAGAACGAAAAGACGAAGACTGCCTGCATCAAACAAAATAGGAAGTAATATATCATAACTAAAAAAGAAAAAGGTCCAAGGCGGTTTGCTTATAAGCTTGGGCGTGGATGGATGGAGAGACTATCATTGGATGATGAAAGGAACCCTTGGACTCGTTGACTTTTTGTCCAACTATCATAAACTATCTATGTACTACTTATTACACATCCAACTGTTGCTGTTGTTTGTTTGCTATTATGATATTCTTGATGATGATACATATTCTAGTTCATATACATTTGTTATTATTACATACATAGTAGTAATATGAATTCTAACTTCGAATTCGAACCAATTGGGGCCATGGTCTGGCTAAAGAGTCCATCTGACAACCTCTGAAACGCAACTTCATCATCATCTACCCTCAACCCCTTTCCCCCCTTCTTTGATGCTGATTGTTTTCTTTTCGATAATGCTATGCTCTATGATCGACTTTTTTTTTTCTCTTGAAGCTCTAGTTACTGGAGAGTCTCGAGTCTCGACGGTAGAGTAACTACTCTACGACTTCGCGATTTTGGATGGAATGTCCTCATGAGGCCGTCCAGTAAGAAAATCCAACATTACAAATTCTAATTAACACCATTGATCTTTCTAGTAGTTCATTATTAAATTAACCGGTTGAAATGCTTGGAGGAGAAAAGAAAGAAGAGTCGGTTGATCAGTCTGGAACAACTGGCAAACGGCCTTTTAGTTTCGCCTTTCTTCCGAGTCGGCAAAAGAAGAAACTCATGAGATAATATCATATCATACATACATGGTCTCCTTCCACCATTAGTATAAAACAGTTCATCATATTATTCTAGTTACGCCCTCCGGGGCACCACTACCGGGTCTCGTCTTCTTGGAGGCGGAAGGGCACGCGTCAAGATGAAGGGAGAAACGCTTTTCGAACAATGTCCTGGAGGAGTTGGTCATCTCGGATCCTCCTCCACTTTGGGAACTTCCCTGTAGGAAACGGCTAATGTTCTCTGCATCGACCCCAATTTGAATCTTGATCTTCTACATCGATGATCATGAGTCCAAGTAACTTACATATGTAGTTAGAAAAAAGAGAAAGAGAAAGAAAAAGGTTATGATTTATGATATGATAAAAAGAAGATCAAGATCCTAACCCATGAAAGGAAGGACCCTGTTTCCAGGCGTTCCACCAACGTCGAGAGCGATGGAGCCTCCATGAGTTATTAGGAAATAATCAGCAGACTCGTGACTTGTTTATATTATGCACTTTATGCCACATATGGATCATCATGACTCCACGACTCCACGACTCTACAGAGTGTTTGTTGTACATAGCTTGCTGACAGAAAACCCACCTAAAACTCCGTTTGCTCTTCCGCAAAGTCCGCTGGGATCTACATAACTACCATAACTGTCTACAGCTACATATCCTTCCACATGATGATGAATAAAGAGGGGCCGAAAGAGAATTGGACGACCGATCTTGTGTTAAATCGAAAATCATACTATCATACGTACAATCAAAGATCTTAACTATAGACTAGTACTTGTACTTACTGTTGTACATTCTATGATACATAGTATCAAACAACTTATTTCACTTTCAAATTTCGAGTTACCTACGCACTCTACCCTTTAGTTATTATTCTATGTACATATCATAGTCATAGTCACCTTCGTCAATCACGATCCTTCTCTTCAAGTTCCCTCAAAAATATGGCTGGATGTATTGATTACTTCTACATTAATCGTCCGCGTACGACTAAAATTGATATCAGATGAAGCCTGAAAAGTCATCTAATGTCATAATTCGAGTTGGCATCGCTTGTTTTTGGGGAGAGCCTGGAGTGGCGGTGGCCGAGGCAAACGAAGGTTAAAAGTATGAGTTGCAAACAAGTATCATAGTAGTAATAAGTTGATTGTTTCAATAATAAAAGTCAACCTAAATACTCGACGGATTGATTGGATTGGCTTATTAATTAATATCAGGGGGTTTGAGTCGTGCGCGTTACATACAAGTATATACCGCCCAGTTTAAAATCCAAAAACTCGGGCAGGTCATTTTTTAGTTATTGATGAAACTTTCATTGAAAGCCCCAGGAAGGAAGTATCATATGTAGATAAGAAAGAGGAAACGAACCAATCACATCTTGTGGAATAAGGAATTGTAGACAACGGAGTCGATTATTTTCGTTCATTAAAAGAATCTACACATATAACGAGGCACATGTGTTCTCCTCCCCTCTAACCAATGGCCGATACGGTACCTAATAAACGGGCATTCCTTGCTACCTAGGTACTTACCTAATGATACATATAGTGATAAGAAATGTATGATCCAGCAAACTTGTATGCTGGCAAGCCTCAATTGCAAAAGCGACTCGACTCAAGCATACTAAACTATATATCATATGATAGGCACGTTGCATACCATAGTACCCTATATATATATGGACTAGGTTCTTCTTCCGGTTCTTCATCATAGGTATGTATGATATGATGATACATGTACATACACACTTTTAACTCGCGCGGGTTGTCTGACGTGGCGGCCGCCCAGCGTTCGCCTTATCACAGTAGAGTTAGGTATGTATGTAGGTATCCGGAAATTCTGGATTCGGCATGCAGAGACTTGCGATCGGATACGGTACCGTACCTCAAGACTCAGGGATGGATTAAGCAATATATAAAATTAACCATTTATAAGATTGAAGTTGTTCAGACTCGCAACTTAGGATAATTTATAAACTCCGTACCTACCTAACCTGCTTAATTAAAGGACGCCTATGCATGATACCTCGGAGGGCTTTTTCGGAGGCACCTGACGCAATTGCAAGTTACGAAAACCCGTCTGGTGAATTTTAGCCAACCAGAGCGAGGCTTTACTATGTCGTGTATTTATATTACACTGTTTGATGAAGTAGTGCTGCCTCACTGATTGATCAGTTTCCTAATATGGTGAATATAGCGAATTCGGATCCTAGATGTATGTTATAAACAAGACAACTCTTTCACACATCGCGATTCTATCAATTAAGAGTCTTATACGCTGTCAAGCTAATTGCACCTATTCCAACGTACGATCAAATTATCTTTTACCAATTGATTGACAAAGTTGACGATTTTCTTTGTTCCCATTCTCATCCGTCATGTCTACTCTTATCCCCAAAGAAGATACTAAGGTGATTCTCAATTCACCTCAGGATTGGGAACAATGGCACACCGACGTCCAAATCCATGGCCATTATGTGCAAGGTCTGGGACTACATTCAAGGAAAGAAGAATCTTCTCCTTGAACCGATTAGACCTCCATCCGAAGATTTCGCTGCGAAGAAGACTGCGCTTGCAACACGCTCTCAATCTGCTGGACCTTCTCGCAGTCAACCCACCTCCACTTTTACTATTCAGGAAACACAACAGGATTCTTTTAAAACATTGACACTTGGTCCAGAGACTGCAGGTTTTGTATCTGGGGGCACTCCACCGAGTACTAGACCTCTCGCGTTTAAAGACCTCACTGCGGAGGCACAGAGAGCGTACCAAGGCGCGTGGGCAATCTATCTTCATGACACAAAAACCTATAAAGATCAGGAAGACAACATTTACAATGGCTCATGACCTCTGTTTCACCTCACTACAGACAGACATGCTTGGAACCCAGTTGAGTCTCTTCTAAAAATCTCAAAGATGCTCCCGGCATCAACACCTATATCGAAACGAACAATGCCAGACGGCAATACCGCGAGGCACTGAAGCCTCCAGGAAATCTCAAAGAATTCGACAACTGGATCGACAACTGGGAAAAGGCAATGGATATTGCCTACAGCAAGGGTATCGCGGTTACCCAAACAGCAGCGGAGTGGTTTTCAGATCTTATTGGCACACTTGAAAAGATTCTTCCCACTTGGTCTGAAGCATATGAGCTAACTAGAACTCAGGAAGTTGAGAATAACACCCTGATCTATCAAACAGTTACAAATGATCTTCATAAAGTTCTGGAAAAAGAAAGACACAGAGGCTGGAAGCTAGCCAAAGGGCCTTTCGGTCCAACCTTTGCTGGTGAAGCTTACCAGTATGCTGCAGCGGAAAGCCCATCAGATGCTGAAGAGAGCACTGGAGTCGGCGCGAAGAGACAGGCCCGGGATGACGGGAGAGGTATAGAGGCCAAGCGCCGAAAACGCGAGGAAGCTTCGCGGGGTTAGTCTAGTTTGCACCGCGACCCTCGGTGCAAACTAGACCATCGCGGGATGAGGAAGCTTCATCCACCAAACCCGCCAGACGAGATCAGAGAAAGGATTCTTCGAAAGCCAGAAGAGTCTGTCGTGGTTGTGAAGGTTTTCATTCCACGAAAAAGTATTACTATCTTCTTCCTAATCAAGCTTCTGAAGGTTGGACTCCTAGAACTCAAACGCGAAAGATAGTGGATAGAAAAGAAAGATTCAACTCTCAAGAGAGACGTGGAACAGTGGATGAAGGATCTGAAGGATAGAAATAAGGATTGACTCTTAATGAGGAGAGTCGGAACGGTCCGATCCTCATTCTTCATCAGTGAAGAGAAGGACAAGGATCAGGCCTCATTTTCAACTGACGTTTATCCCCTTAAGAACTCCGCTATTCTGGATTCAGGAACGACTATTCATATATTCACCGAAATAACGCGTTTTAACGACTTTAAAACCGCTGAACCTGGTGATTACGTGTCGGCAGGCAGTCTGTCAGGGCTTCTTCCAGCTGAGGCTCGAGCCGTACCCGCACCAATGGAGTCCCCAATAATAAAGCATTCCACTATAGCCAATCTCTTGTCATCCAGCCGTCTCTCCATAGCATTCCCAGGCTTATCCGTGGTGCGAGAATACCAGAGAACCAGAGCTGTAAGAGTTCGACAGCACAAGCAAGACTTCATTGATTTAAGTTGTTGCACGTTGTAAGTCTTGATACGATCAGTCACCCTTCCATACTAGTAGTATTGTGAGATCTAAGATACTAACGAGATCGAGAGAGCCAGAGTGTAAAGAGTTTGACAACACAGCTGGGTAAGAATTAGAATTCATTGTCTTATGTTTTTGTTAAATGCTTGCAGGCCGTGCTTCGAAGAGTGTCTGGCAATAGCCTCCTTTAAACCCGAACAGTACATTGTACAGCTTTGAGGAGAATCAGAGCTCAATGGATTGATTATTGCCTCAGTGCGTCAGACCGGAGCCGCCACCGGGCTAACAAATTAGCGGCACACTAAACCATTTTAGGCGGCTCCTTTGGGCCAAGATCCTCGGTCCTGGTACCGCCGACTCCAGCAGAGTCGGGATGAGGTTTTTCCGGCGCCTCGAAGCCTTTGTTCACCACAAGAAATCTCCACCATCTTCCTTCCATATACGCACCTATGTGAAAGATAAGACTGTGTTGTTGAATGCCACCGCCTGACAATGGAAGCTAAATCTAGAAACCTGCGACCTTCCAAAGATTGCGAGGATTCCTGTGAAGATGATTCTACTCTAGATCTGGAATCGCTCAAGAAGAATATGTACGAGGGTCCTCTCCCGTACCTTCAGTCAAAGGTCTCAGAAATTCTTTTCGCTCTCCTACAATCGGCCAACGAGGATCAAAGCATACGAGATGCAGTGAAAAATATCAACAAATTGTACCCTATAGAGATAGAGAAGTTCCCGGAGGCCGATGAGCCGGATGACTTCTTCTGGGTCTTCTGTGATTTGCTAATTGATATCGTGTCAAAAATACCCTACAACCATCCTAAACAGGAACGCATTTTCCGTTTTTTAATGACACTACGTAAATCGACAAATGAACCTCTTACTATGGAGGGGGTATGTGTTTCTTATTTCCTTCCCTCGCACAGGATCGTACCTACCCATTATATTCTAGTTGACGGTGAGGTTAATTAAAATTTTATTCTAGGTCACACACCAAGTATGGCGAGACCTTCCTGTATTAGGACATTGTCTGAGAGATGGTTACTATAGTATGTTTCATACTCATAGTCGATTATCATACTTCTATATCATTAGGTCATCTACTGATTTTCGAGAACTATAGCCCCAGAATCGCCTACTCCAGAAAAATACAGTAAATGGTTGAGTTTGAACTCTTTCGCGGCACGCCTGACTGGTGAAGGTGTGTTGGAAGGGATTCATTTGGCTCTTTATCAACTTCGCATCGCCTTGGAGGAAGAGAATGTTACCAGGGAGGACGCCAACAGTAACATATCCGTGGCAAGTGTGTGGATAATTAGAAGTGGGCTGCGGTTGTATCTCAAATCACGGAATACAGTGCTCCCGGAGAAGCCGCGGATGCAAGAGACTGGATCCCTGTACGGTGGCCCGTCCGGCCTTTGCCCCGAACGCTGGCAATTCTGGAAGTTACGATTTTCCAAGGTTATGGATGAAGTAGATGAGGAGGTCGCAAAGATGGCCCGACAAGCCATAGATCGAATGGAATTCATTGAAAAGAACTTTGGGAAGCGGCGTGATCTGGACCTCTATACAGGTGATCGTCCCTTAAAGTCACGAAAGACTGCTGTCTAGCAAAAAGAATAGGGGAGAATTTAGAAGGACAAAAATGGTTTGCTCTGACTTGGAAGGTCTCGACTCTCGGGGGCATCTCCAGTTTCTATATATCCTAAGAAATAAAAAGTTGCTATGGTCATACATACTACTATGTAGCGAGTGTAAAACATTCCAACCAATTGTAGATACACTTTCAATATAGAGTGGTATTATAAATTACTTTGGACGCATATATACCAAGTCACCCTATGAGCACATGCCCTGCGCTGAGAATCGCGCATCCCTGGAGCTTGTGGAAGGGGATGCTGGTCCGTCCGCATTATACTTACGTATGATAATCTCAAGGCAAACTCAGAATCGTTGAAGTTAGAATAGCCCAGGAGAGACTCCTGCCCTGGCTCCTATGTATATACCCTGATCGCATTTAGTACATACATAATTGAAGAGGAAGCGCCCCTCTGATACAATACCTAGGTAATAATCAACCCCTTCGGAATATTAATTGAAGTGTAGGCAGTGGATCTACCTTCCCATGCTTTCTTCCGGATGATACCTTCTATTCATCAAAAAAAAATATCCTGGCCTCATAGTTGGGGATCATGATAGGTAGGTATGATAAACTACGGCATTGTAGTCAAGCGTCGCTATCGAAAAGATTCGTCTCACCGTCTGAGTTTCTGAGATAAGGCATGTAGAATCTAGATGGACAGTGAGATCTAGAGGTGATACCTATCATAAAATCTTCATTAAACGCAAGATCGTTGTCCACCCAACTGCTCCCATTGGGCCACTAATATACTATCTCGATAAATTTCATCATGTCTAGGTAATGATAGTTTTGTGACGCAAGATGATAAAAACCTATTAACGTCTACTTGGCAGAGAGCTAATGGTCCCTGCAAATTACGATAATGAGGTCGTTGTTCACTGTAATCCATCATTATAGTACTGGTCAAAACTCCCCGGCGTCTTGCGGCACCCTGCACCATAACTACGGGCAGTGTATGATCCCGATCCAAATGGCTAACAGCCTCGAGTGCGCTTTCTAATAATAATTATTTAAAATTCTTCCTTGAGAGTAGACTACGGAGGCAAACGAGGTCGAAAAAATTCGTCTTACCGTCTGAGCTTCCTGAATCCTGAGATTCCTCTTGATAAGTAGGTAGTAAGAATGCCCTAGTAATCCGCATGATACCTCTATAGAAATCTCCTATCATACTATGTACATATGCCTACGATACGGTGATACAGGAATCCTCTGTGTCGACTGTCGACAGGCCCATTAAAAGCAAAGCTTGTAAAAGCCCATAATGTCCACTATATTTTCCTAGTACCTAAGTAGACACGTTGCCAATCTATGGACATATAGAGAAATGTGACCGCAGGGAAGTGCTGCCACCAAAGAAAAAGAGATAATCAAAACCAACACCAGAAACGCCAAAAACGCCTTTTCCCGCATTACCATCATAATTCCTCTTCTTTTTTTTTTCTGTTCGGCCTGGCCACCTGCTCAGATACGACGTCCAAAAAGGAAGTTGGTATCGCCGCTCTCTTGGCAAGTTGACCCGCCGAGAAGATCAAAGTAGTAGGATGAATGTCTCCACCACTTGCACATCCAGCTTTTCTGCCTCTGTCCATCGTTGATTCTATTAGGTAGATGCCAGGTTGGCTTTGCTGGTCAGGGTGTCTGGGTGCTCAGGCCCAAGTACTGTATTGGATGTCACCGTTACTTGCACAAAACGCTTTTCCGCCTCGTCCATCGGCCTGGACTCTGATAAGGGCTGGGGGATGCTCAGACCCGAGTACTTTGTTGGATGTCTCATCACTTGCACAAACAGCTTTTCGTCGCATCAAGAATAGCTCTTCTTGAATGCTAGAAACATTTTTCGATTAACATACGACCTGGCGTTGACTAACAAGGCTCTCCTGCCCCGGTCTCAATTTGACGGCCATGTCGTCGGTTCGCCAGGTGTGTGGTCGCTAGGTGTGTGTGCCGGATAACTTGGATACAATAATAGAAGGAGAGGTATCTCGCCGTCGGGCGAAATGATGTTCGAAATTGCAATCGCTTATAGTCGTGGTCACAAGGTTGTATTCTCGAGGCTCCCTTTCGATCCACGACTTAGGATCGCTTTTTGTTGGATGATCTAGCAGATCTGGGACAATGATTAATTGCCCGAAACAAAATGTTGGAGGAAATCACCAAATCATCGCGAGGGGAGTATAGTCTCACCAGTTTTCTAGGACACTGTAGGAATATAAGAGCCATTATTGCTTGCTTCCGTAAATTCTCGTTCTTGGCTGCCTGAGCAATCACCGGCAGTCGGCCAGAATTGAGTTCTTCTTTACCAACTGAAGTCAACAAGTATAAGTCACCGCACCTCCTCATTCAATACATATTTGTAGTACACAAGTCTAAGTGCTCAACACTGGTATCGTCAGGTTCGGTCACTGATGTTCGCTTAAAATGTTGCTTCAGAGGGTGAACGATCACGCTACTTCAGCATATTACACCCCCACACCATTAATGACATATGAATAACGAGCCTTTTTGATTTTTCTGCGTATGAAAAAAAAAAAATCAAACTTTCAAGGGGCCGGCAACAATGGTCTGGATCTTGATTAAGCTATCACTCGATTAGTTAGACAAGGTCTAAGTGCATTATAGGGTGACACATACTATTTTATCGAGGAGCAGATTGAGGAAATCGTTTACGGTTTAATGATGATTGCTGGGAGAGTTGTAGAAAACATGATACTTTTGGGGCGGGTACTATCATCATACCATTGAGTCCGACCAGTTTGAATAGTAATAGTTGGTTCCCCTTCCACAAGCGCTGTTTGTGGAAGGGGAACCGACTATTACGGGATACATAACCATCCAGCGTTCCATCTGGGATGAAGGAGCCTTATGTAGTCACAGCGAGGTACGTACTGCGGGGCGATGCGCCCGAAAGCGGGGTATTCGAAGGCTGGTTGATGGTTCCCACCCGCCCACCAATCTTAGTTCTAACCAATCGTCTAATCCCACCGCCCACTAACCAGCGCGGTTCAGCCCTGCACAGTATTGTATCGATGCCTCAGGCCTATACAGTAGCCACAGTGGCACTCCCCTTTTCCGTGGTCAACCCCGACATGATGAATGGAATGTTTTTGGGTTAGTCTAGTATTTGTCCAAGGCAGACAACCCCCCCATGTAAATAGAATAGATAGACATCAACACACACATACACATCACAATCAACTACCATCATCATAAACACAATATATCATACACATTCATTCCATCTTCATTCTATCCTATCAACAGACAGAGGACAATACGTCTATCCTGGTAATTACGTTGTTACAATACAGACTGTGCGATAAGATTGCGCACTAACTAAAAAAAGCGGGTATCTCGACCATATTTATACACTAGCTCGTGCGACAAATGCATGTGATGAAATAGAATAGAGTACATAGTAATGATAGTATATCATCTCTTTCTCTTTCCTCTCCTTTTTCTCCTACTATGATAGGGCCAGCTACATGTCATCTGCGGCGGCCCGTTTCTTCAGATCCAAATATTTCGCAGCCCAATCATTAGCCAGGACGACATCTCCCGAGAGATGCATGACGGTCGCTTTCTTGCAATTGGCCAGCATCTCGCATTGACCCCTGACATCCTCAATGGCCTCATATTCGTCATAGGCACAATCGATGTATTCCAGCGCACGCGTCACATATTCCTTCTGTTTGATGATGGCATTGTCCTGCAGCTGCTTGCCAGGCATATGGCCATCTTGAGCTTCTCGAGCTCGGGAAAAGTACTCCCCCGCCATGCCCATGTTCGCGTCA
>NPHW01003120.1:0-13024 GCA_002240705.1 Elaphomyces granulatus
CGCATGATATCAGTAAGGCGCTACTGCTTTCGGCAGCGAAGAAAGGAAACGAGGCGGTGGTGGAGCTGCTGCTCGAGAAGGGCGCTGACATTGAGTCTAAGGGTGGTTATCATCGGACACCGCTATCGTGGGCTGCAGAAAACGGGCATGAGGCAGTGGTGAAGCTGCTGCTCGAGAAGGGCGCTGACCTTGAGTCTAAGGATAGCAAATTCAGTCGGACACCGCTATCGTGGGCCGCAAGATATGGGCATAAGGCAGTGGTGAAGCTGCTGCTCGAGAAGGGCGCTGACGTTGAGTCTAAGGATTGTTACGATCAGACACTGCTATCGTGGGCCGCAAAAAGAGGGCATGGGGTGATGGTAAAGCTGCTGCTCGAGAAGGGCGCTGACCTTGAGTCTAAGGATGATAATAATCAGACACCGCTATCGTGGGCCGTAGAGAGAGGGTATGAGGCAGTGGTGAAGCTGCTGCTCGAGAAGGGCGCTGACCTTGAGTCTAAGGATTGTTACGATCCGACACTGCTATCGAGGGCCGCAGCAAATGGGCATGGGGTGATGGTAAAGCTGCTGCTCGAGAAGGGCGCTGAACTTGAGTCTAAAGATCGCGAATACAATCAGACACCGCTATTGTGGGCTGCAAAAAACGGGCATGAGGCAGTGGTGAAGCCGCTGCTCGAGAAGGGCGCTGACCTTGAGTCTGAGGATAGTAAATTCAGTCGGACACCGCTATCGTGGGCCGCAATATATGGGCATAAGGCAGTGGTGAAGCTGCTGCTCGAGGAGGGCGCTGACCTTGAGTCTAAAGATCGTTACGGTCGGACACCGCTAGTGTTGGCGAAATATTATCACCGGGAGGCGACGGTGGAGCTGCTTGAGAAGGCCTCTAAAAATCACAATAAATAATCTGTCACTGTACTTACTACTGATGTATTTTCTAACCCAACGAAAAGAGCAATATCCATGATATCATAATACTACCTATTTAGTATTTCAGCAACAAGAATCCTTAATATTGCCACAACCAATTCTAACATATTCTTTATAATTAGTATGATTACTTTTCCCATGTAGAAATCTATAGTAACTGTTAATAAATACATATTGATTAGGATTTAGATATGATATGCCTACAGAACATGAAAATTGAATGCTTATTGTACCAGCTGGTGACACTGACGCACGCTGTGGCTTTATTTATAACGATGATGACGAGATATATGTATACACAGAAGCTGGCCGCCGAGATGTATTCTATGTGGTAAGGTTACCTACTAAGTAACATCACGCATGATGGCGAGAGAAAGATACATACTACTATATGGTATTATTGGAGTTGACAACATGTCGTTCAAGCCTTAGGTAACTTGCTTATTATGATAGAAGTGTACGTACGTCGTTGCAAGCGGACCGGACTTACAGCTAGGAGATCTATCATATCATGTCAATTATATTTGACTAATAAAATGTATGTAGTACCTACATGTGCATGATATATTTGAACTTGCTTGTGATCATGTTGGAATATTGCCTGATATATTGAGGTTTAAACAGGACAGGAGCTTTTGTTCAAACTCTCGTATGTATCGCAGCTACTACCATGTATTTACTTGCCGTGCGTCTATACTATTAATATACATTAGTTAATATACATTAGAGTATATTCATACAAGGTATCATAGTAGTACAGTACCTAACTGCTAGTATTCAGCTTTTCAAGATCCTGGCGTCGTCCACTCGATTCGCCGCATGGCTCATACGCATCTCGATCGTTCGACGTTTAGCAACTCAGGAGGATTGGCAGGACCAAATCCGAGGTGGTCTGTCATTTCTTTCAAAAAAGCATTATTAGGTAGATACATACTAAATAATAGGTAGGTATCGCAGATATACACTAATAAGTACTGACAGTGGTGAGGAAAGAACTCCACCTGAAGACGTCCGGCCAGCTCATAGAGATGGAAGTAGCCTGCTTCACAGAAGACCTTGCGGATCATAGTTCTACATCGTTTGTCCATTGGATTTACAGTAGATGAGGAGGTTGATCAGTGCGTGCCGTCAACTAATATAGTGTACAATATGCATTTACATACAAACTAGGTAGACACCGCACCACTAATGGCTTCTATTTCTTATGAATGATGACAGACTTACCGAAACTAACTTTTTGACGATCCTTTATATAAATATTTACAGCTATTAGAGCCTGCCCTTCTTGACACTACGCTGCACCAACAGAGAAAAATATATAGATCATGCATGCATGGTTCATCATCTTCGATCGTATTATTATTCCTTACGGATGTGGGTCCCAGCAAGTCATAAAATAATGATGAAACTATATATGGCCTGAGTAATAAATAGTAGTTACATATGACTTCAAGTTCAGCAGCATGTACAATCGCATACTCTCCGCAATAGTCAAGAACAACAGTATCAGCCATCAATCTAGTGGAGTCCCATTGAGATATGGATGGGTTCACTGCAATAGTCAAGAATAAGAGTGTCAGCCATCAATCTGGTAGACTCATTGAAATATGGCTGGGTTCACTTACTCTCCACAATAGTCAAGAATCACAGTATCAGCCATCAATCCAGAAGAGACCCATTGAGATATGGATGGGTTCACTGAATAGCCAAGAACAACAGTATCAGCCGTCAATCTAGTAGAGACCCATTGAGATATGGGTTGGTTCACTGCAATAACACTATCAGCCATCAGTCTAGTAGAGACCCATTGAAGTCGCTTACTCTCTACAATAGTCAAGAATCACAGTATCAGCCATCAATCCAGTGGAGACCCATTGAGATATGGATGGGTTCACTGATGGCCAAGAACAACAGTATCAGCCATCAATCTAGTAGAGACCCATTGAGATATGGATGGGTTCACTACAATAGTCACGAATAACAGTATCAGCCATCAATCTGGTAGAGACTCGTTGAAATATGGATGTGATCACTTACTCTACAATAGTCAAGAATCACAGTATCAGCCATCAATCCAGTGGAGACCCATTGAGATATGGATGGGTTTACTGCAATAGTCAAGAGTAACAGTATCAGCCGTCAATCTAGTAGAGACCCATTGATATAGGGGCGGGTTCACTGCAATAGAGAATGCTATCAGTCTAGTAGAGACCCATTGAACTACGGATGATTCACTTACTCTCTACAATAGTATCAGCCATCTATCTAGTAGAGACCCATTGAGATATGGATGGGTTCTCTTACTCTCTGCAACAGTCAAGTATCAGCCACCAATCTAGTAGAGACTACTGAGAAATGGATGGGTTCACTTACTTCCTGCAATAGTCGAGGATAATAGTATCAGCCATCAATCTGTAGAGGCCGATTTCCCAATCAAATAACATCTCGGATCTACCAGTAAAGTACGTCGATATCCCGGGACACGAATATGCTAGCGCACTTCCATCCATGGGTGTAGGCGTTGAGCTGCCTTTCCTTTTAGGCGGTCGAAGGCATACCAAAGGCGCTCATAGGTGCCCCCGAGAGCCGCTTCATCGACTTGGAGTTTTGCGTACAACTTGCTTTCGAAGCTCCTGGGGAGCACTGCGAACAGAGGCGAAAAGCCGATCAGCCAGCGGGAAGTAATAGGTGGACCGTAGTCAGTTCTTGCTCCTCCGCTTCATCTGTTCACTCGAAGCTCTCCAATCCTTCATGCTCCTCTCAGGAGGAGACATCTCAGGTATCGGAGTAGGTAGTGCCGCTAGTACGTCTTGCGTTACATTTTTTTTAAAAAAAGTATAGAAATTCTGCGGGGGAAAGAGCGGTGGAAGTAAAAACAATGTAAAACTTTGGCCGTCAAGTCTCTACCGTTATCCCATGAGGCTGACCAGTTGCAGTGTTTGTACCTTCCAGAATCCCCCGTCCGGGTTGATTCAGGCTGGCTGCGATCATGCCACTATATTTTTCACTCACATCCCATGCGGGGAATGGACTTTTTTTAGGAATCACATATTCTTCTGCCGGCGGAAATCCCAACAGACACATGATATTTTGAAACGCTCTCACATCCGCCGATGCATTGGTATTATCGTTCTCCCAGCGGAAGGTGATAGACGAGGCATGGGTGTAGTTAAGACATCGTTGATTTATAGCTTTGATGATATCGTTCACAGTACATTCTCTCCTCACAGATTCCTCATGTGTGAGGGCCTAAGCCCGGCTGCCTAGTGGGCGCTGAGTTTACTACCAGGCCGCAGTCAAAAAGGCACAAATCGATGGGTCATCAGTCATCAATCTCAGCGTACTATGTAGCTTGTCTGGACCAGGGTCCTGACATGATGCTTGGCGGATACCGCAAGATGGGGAATCAATCTTGGCTATACACCGACGTATCGAAAGTAGGAACCAGGGTTTGTTAGCGACACGACGCTCAAGGTAATGGAGATGGCCCGATTCTCGCGCAGAGCCGCCATAAACTTGTAGCAGGTGCGTCTTCCCCCAATTTCCTCGCCTGTTGCTGTAGCATCGATCGTACAGAATAGGACCAGCAACAACTCGGCAGTCGAGAATTTGTTATCTAGCGGCGACGTGAAGAGGAAATAGAGGTGGAGAAAAAGGAGAAAAAGGAGGATGAGGAGGATGAGACGCTATTGACCGGGTCTCTGGCGAAGGCGCTCCACGCGAATTTGGATAAGAATCCGAGAGTAAACCGGGAGGGAAGGGGTTAGGATCGAAAGGTTGCCAATCTCCTTGTCCCCGCTGCTGTTCCTCCCTTAAAACGGTTTTCCAGTATTTGATTCTCGTAATAATGGATGGAGTTAGGGCTTCACTGGGATCATGACGAAGCTGTTGTTGGAAGCAACCCTCCTCGTCGTCAGATGGCGCATGCTAGTCCTTTCGGTGCTGCAGGCTTCCAGGAGGCTGGCGAGACATGTTGTCGACGTATTCGTGCCTCAGCCCACATGAGGTAGTGCTTGCTTTTAGGGGGAAATCGATGAAATTCAACAGCGAATCGAGGCGGATACATGAGCTTGATGATGCTCTCGAGATTCGGCGGTATTCATTAGTGACAGACGTGAATAACATTGAATGCAGACGAAGGGCAGCCGATTTGTACCAAGCAGTCTGTATTCTACAGAGTGCACAATCTGGGTTAGATTATACGTATGATAACCGTGAGGATGAGTCAGTATCTGAGGTGACTGACTTCACTTTCGTGGGCGATGTCCATGTACCACCATGCAGCATATGAGCCAAAGGAA
Source organism: Elaphomyces granulatus (assembly GCA_002240705.1). Taxonomy (NCBI): domain Eukaryota; kingdom Fungi; phylum Ascomycota; class Eurotiomycetes; order Eurotiales; family Elaphomycetaceae; genus Elaphomyces; species Elaphomyces granulatus. The sequence continues at coordinate 5,228 of NPHW01003120.1, forward strand.
ATGGACGTCGGGGATTCTCCTTTCCAAATGGCCGGTGCCACCACATCTCGTCACCTTCGTGTCAAGTTGGATGGCCGCGAGCGTACATATCCTTTTGATGCCATCCGCTTTCGTCGAATCTTGGTGCGGTGAGTAGAAGGCTCCTCCTTCAGGCAGCAACAACTGTGTCGACTTTGCCCTGCCATAAGACAGGACATTTTATCATCCATATCAGCAAATGATTATGATAGTAGGGAAAATCCCAAAGCCTGATCAGGCACCAAAAGCACCAACTGAACAAGAACAGTCGCCACAAACGGCCAAGAGGACAGACAACTCTATAATCACGGCGGAGGAAAGCCCACGGAACGGAGGAAAAGCGAAAAAAGAAAGGGAAAAAAAAAAAGAAAAAGAAAAAGAAAAATGAGGGGGGGCGGCATCGGAGAAGTTTAGAAACCCCTGACATATCATACATTAGGTACGTATCAAACATCCCTTTAGCGTAAAAACAAAACCAACCAACCACCATCCCTAAAACCCCTGAAACAGGGATGTCATCTTTTGGTGTTGGTCTATGAATTCAGAATTACGACTTCTGACAGGTTCAAGTGTTAAAATTAGATGGGGAAAGGGCGACGTGGCATTTTCATATGGGAAGAGGGGCAGACTTCTTAACTATACGACTCTACCTATACATACGACTTGCCAACACCAGGGCTGGTGGAGTCGAAAGAACGGAGCATGCAGACTAATATAAGAGTTAATATCATAATAATATAATAATAACTCGCGTAAAAACCTGATGGATGGCGGATATTATGATACCATATGGTAAATATTCTATGATGAAGAGTCTGGATCCAGTTCGTATTCCATCTATATACAAGGTATGTATCATACCTACATAGGTAGAGTAGGTATGTACCTCTCGGTGGATATTAATAGTCTTCCCACACATTCCGGAAGAAGTTTGTTCAAAAAAGATAGGCCAAGATAACTTAAGATTGCGATAGAGCCTATCATAATAAAACTCATGGATGTCGGTAACTAACTTAAATAAGAAATAGAATTCACCAATCCGGTTGATAGGATTGAATTGGAAGGAAAGGATATGAAGAAGAAGAAAAAAAGAAACTTCAGGGTGGGGGAATGGGGGAAATCATATTACCTACCTTTGATTATTATCATCATAGCTTTATAATACATACCACTCCTGCGATTGAACATTAATTATTATAATATCACTCTGTTTTGTCATGTTTTATTTATCATACTTTATGCTGGATGTTGAGCCTCTCCTTGATAGAAATATCGCTAAATGTAACCCGGCAGTTCAAGTTGAGAGTCAGACTATCATAGATTGGAAATATGATCTGTATAGTAATAGTAGTAATATAACCTAATCTGCGTCAGCAATTTCATCCACAATGTGATAAGCTAAACTAGTTAGTGATCATCACAGATCATGACCTAGTTAATGGCCCCGATTTCAGACATGCCTGTGCATCTTGCCAAGAACGTGATCCCCAACAGAATAATAAAAGTACAAGACTTTGCCCCCTACGTACATAGGTATAATATAGATCCCGTCCTATTATTCTATCGTACGTGGAGCTTGTGGAAGTTGTGAGAAACATTTTTGGAACACGTACATAACTTAAACATAACTCCATCCAGTTGGACCAGTAGTAGTAGACGTACTTTACTTGTACAGGTATAGGTAGGTACCTATATATATATACTCTATAATGTATATGTATCTACATACACGTGGTGCCCGATAACCCACATGGACTTTGGGGCCTTCTCCTCCTGCATTATCAATATTAACATTTCCAAGGTTGGTATGACGGGGAACGGGAAAGAAAAAAGAGTTCTCTACCTAAATCCCCATGCCTTTTGCTTGTTGGACCTGGTTTGTGTCTCATTTACGTAGATGGACGGTGACCAGTAGTAGTAACGGAGGAAAAGTTAGGGTGTATCATAATTGAGTGATAGGTATATTGATTGATGAATTGGAAGGCAAGTTGGGTATATGATATGACGGAAATCCTAAAATCTAAAAAAAAGAAGAAAAAAGGGCTGAAGTGTACTGTACATACATATTTAATTCATACATGATATTGGACTCCCGGGAGGAAATGAATTTGGTTCTAGGTATATCAAGAAAGGCACAAAGGCGGCAGCAAAAGAAGAAAAAGTGAGTGAATGGTATCTAATAACACCTGGTGAAAAATTCGACTGTCAAAGTCGTTTCTATGTAAAAGAATTGAATGGGTTGAAAAAAGAAGATATCTCCAAATCACAGATGCCTTTCCGATAATTGAACGAGTGGAAAATCCCAAACCCATATTTCCCCAAGTCCAAACAGGGTAGACACCAGGCCTACTACTCCCAAATGCGCCCTGCGCCGAGGCAGTTTCGTGTGCTCTGCAGACGTGTATCTCGTAACTCGTAACGGAATGACCCCAGGCCACACTTGTCTACTCTAATTGACGCCGTCTTTCTTGGCCAGGTTTTCTATGAATTGCCAATATTCAAGGTCATGTGGGTGCCACAGTCGCATCCATGGGTGGCATGGTCGTCAGTCGGAATGTTGTAAGCATCATGACATTGGGTTTCGCCAGCAGGACAGATGGCTGACGGGCAGTTGGTATTGTCGGAGACGACCTCAAAGCCCACCTGGGTGAAGTGGGAATTTTTGCCCATGTTGATGCAAGAGAGGTCCCACCAAATAGTTGGCGATACAAACGTGTATTCGTACTGGAGTACATCGCTCTGGTTCGGGTCACCGGCCATTTTGATCGAGATCCCACCACCATCTGGATTGAGGCGCCAGCCCTCAACGTAAGTACCCCCGTTGGCAGGAACAGTGACCATGTTGTTGGATGCCGCGTCGGCCACTGACCACAGATATAAGACGTCTGGAGTGTGGTTCACAATGGTTACAGAGCCGGAGCCAGTGCTGTTAGTGGTGGTGGCGCGGGGTGAGAGAGTTGAAAGAGTTGTAGGAAGCGCAGAAACAAACCCAGCGAAGGCAGCTGCGAGTCCAAGGAACTTTGAAAACAACATTTTTTTTTTGGCAATTCCGAGTTTTGAACAAATGAGTGTGGTTGGCAGAGGCAGAGCAGCGTAATGAGTGATTCGAGTTGTCAATGAGCGTTTGTGATCACAAAAGAGTGAGGTGAACACAAAAGAGTGTGGTGAACAAAAAGAGTGTCTGCAGAACGGCTCTGCCAATGAGCGATGAAGCTATATAAGGAAGGAAGGGATAGCCAGGATAGTCATGGCCGGGAGGATGTGGACTTTATATAAACATGATGGGGGAGGGGGGGATGGATAGATGCGTGTCAAATGACGCCCAGGTATGATAGGGTGCCAGCAGAATGAAAAAAAAAAAGTAGTGTGTGCCTAAAGAAAAAAGCATTGTTTAATGCCCACTCTGTAAACTTCCTTTCAAGACAACAAAGCTAGTTCCTGACCCGCATGAAAGAAGGGTGGAGATTAGATTCCTCGACTCTATGATAGATCTTAGTTATGTACTAGATGTATATTAATATGTAGAGTATTACGAGTCACGACAGCAGAACTGGTTAGAATTTGGGCCAAACAGCACAGGGTGGCGGCGAGAGAACAATATTTTATCTCTGCTGAGTTATACAGAGCAAAATATTGTCTTCCAACGCTGGATTTCATCAAATTATTAATGAAACACAGCTATATAGTTGTCGCCCCGACCCAGGGGCGAGGTCAGCAAAGTTAAAAAGAAAGGCGGTTGCTTGATCCAGGTACCGTATAGTATCTGCAATCTTATTGGTGGGTGCCTTGCAGATGCCACATCTGGCAGGTGAGCCTGAGAGGTTCCTGCCCGAAACAGTTGTCTTCAAAGAGCAAGCACAAAGAGCAGATGTCTTGAATACCTACCTAGGTAGGTAGGTACCTAGTCATATATGTAGAAATGCTCGATCAGTGAGGTTGCGATACAATAGATAGAAATAAACTGTAGTGAACATGGGTTTAGGGTCTCCTCATCTTTTTTCTCCTTTCTATCATTCGTAACTACTATAAGGTACAGTGACCGTGCCATTTTGTTGAAACTTGAAACTGTGGCACGGCTCAGAATTTTTGTGATTACTCCAGCAAAGACGGTTGCCGTGCCTTCGGGCGACAAACAGACTTTTCACTGCCATCATCATATGTAAGAAGAAGAGAGAAGATTAATGCAGTGGATCAAAGTTGCCCTGTCGGGTATTGACAAGTAATCAGGATAGGGGCTGCCGTGTGGTGTGGCGGTCCCGGGGTGGTGCGTGTCCATAAAGTACCACTGCTCGAGCCATCTGTTCGGTGCCTTCCAACCTTCAGGTCCCTATGCCAGAGTGGCAGGGTCACGGCTGCGAGACACACAAAAGGTGTCGATTAGCGCCTGCAGGAGTACTCCGTATTGAGATATTGAGATGTTTCACACGTACATGTGGGAGGGAGGGTTGATATCAATCTAAAATAATAATTGCTGGCCCATCCCCATGGTTTTGGGGACGGAAGGGTCAAACCGTCCAGCCCTGGTTGGGAGTAGTCGGAAGTTACACATATGAAATCTCAAAGTCAACTGCCTCGGAGCGAATTGTTGTCACCAGCTGCAGGATTTTCTTCCAATTTCTTTGCTGTGCGGACTTCTGCCGAGGGCTTCGTCAAAAACCAGATATACTCTCATTGGCTGGGTTTGGTTGCATCCCCCCATCCCCCCATATTAGAACTTAGTTAATCTGCGGTTGTGGCGTTGAATTAAATTAAAAATAAAATGAAGAAAAGGGGAAACAACAAAGAAAGAAATATACATATACACAAGAACGAAGTACTATCATAATCATATAATCATATAAACTACCTAATGTGCCGCCCGAAGGGAAAAAAACTTGGAACCTTTCTTTTTGGTAGGACGGCATAATATCTTTTTATTATTAGCTGTGATTACATTTATTGCTTCGTCACTGTTAATGTACTTTACCATGGGCTTCTTTTGCTTCCAAGTTCCTATCATACACAAAGTCTATCAAAGATCCATTGAATCAGGGCTGTTATTATTAACCAGACCAGAGCCATCATGACAGGTACGGAGTACTCCGGATCTTTTGATCATACAACCACAGCAGTAAATTCGCACGAGAGCGAAGCAAGATATTGACAGACTGCAATTCTCGGCATTATCATGTCGTTTAATAATGCACCGAGTCTTCCATCCATAATAATGTGGATGTGTTGCGCGGCGGTGGCGGGAGGCAACGTGACACTGCTATCTCATACTCACCGCGTCTACTACATACTTGATTACTGTGTATTCATTGCGCCTCGTTCCATTAACGGAGCAACCCGATATAGTCATTTCGGAGGTCTTGCCGCGTGGGTTGTTCGAACAAATGGAAAGCACTCTTCCGAGACAGCTAGTTTACAAGCCGCCTTGGAACGAGAGTTCTTCATCTAGATGCACGGCTTGAGTGGCTACGACTAGAAGATTCAAGAATAATAAATACTATTTGGGTTACGTCGATTCATACAATTGGGAATGTAGTCAATTCATTATTCATGCCGTGTTTATGTTTATGGCAGGTGACGGCAATTTTTAGGTGGGGATGTTGCGGATGCGATGGCCTCTATATGGGTGCCCAGACGTACCGCCCGAAAAAGGTTTAGACACAGTCTATAATTATTATTAGTCTTGGAGTTTAGTCTCAGAAACTCAGACCACCTTCGGATTTTTTGGATTGATTCAATAACTACGTACCTAATAGACGTATATACTATATACGTATACTTTGCCAATCTGGTTTTCGGATGCGTGCCAGCTGGCCGGATGGTGGGTCACTATTAGATTTTATTCACTCGTTCACTGGCTAGCTATCTCACCAGTTGCATGCCAGCCGGCCAGTCGGAGGCCCCCACAATTATTTAGATTGTTTTTTTTCAACTGGCTAGCTATGTGACTATGTCAAACGCCGTGAGCGAATAGCATAGCCAGTCGGAGGCCCCCACAATTAGATTGTTTTTTTTTCAACTGGCTGCGCCGTGAGCGAATAGCATAGCTAACTAATACGGAACCCTGGTTAGTGGACGCTTAGTGCGGAGGTTAGTGGTTAGTGAGCGTTTAATAGGCGGGTCCTCTTATACCAGTTTAGGTAAGCGGGAAGTAAGCGGGAAGTATAGAGGAAAGTAAGAATGTGTGGTCTGAGCTTCTGAGACTACTTGGAGTTAGCTTGATGAGGTTGCTGAGGTAGAGCAAGAAAGCTAAACTACTTGTGAGAAAACTCTAGCTATAATGTCATTAGTCTTGGGGTTAGCTTGATGAGGTTGTAGAGCAAGAAAGCTAAACTACTTTTGAGAAGACCTAACGGAGTTTGCTATTTTCAGCACACAGTACTTGTTGAGATATAAAAGGCCGAGTATTCTATGATAGATGAGTAGAGAGTAGAAGGCACAAAAATGGCGACAGCCTGTCTGAGCCTGCTGAGATAAGCGTTGGCCGTCAAACAGATCGTCTTCGTTTACCACAGCTTGGAGAATGTATATACTGCGACCGCCACTTTCATTCTTGCTCATCTCAGAAAATTTCTTCTGCATCCTGCAATGGGCCATTGAGTCATTGACTAGAATACTTCATGGAACTCCCGCAAACCGTTGACTAAAGTCGGTCGGATGGGGAAACAATGAACTCGCACCGGACGATTATCGCGCAGCTCATATGGCCCAATCCTAGATCAAGGGCAAGAGGCACGCGGATGCTACTACTTTAGCCATCCATCGTGTCCAGAAGTTTTGGAATCGGTATGTCTCCTTAAGTGGTATGAAGCACCTCAAGCAACTTACCATATGCATATGATTCTGCATCTTTCTCCCCTCTTGTTCTCCTGCGCCTGCGTCCTCCCACCGAGGCTCTCTGAATGCATCGTATGTACATATAATCTCCGACGTATCGAAACTAGTTGCTCTCAGACGACTCGGATACCTAGCATTCCAGTTACGGTTGGATTCGAGACAAGGCGCACACACTCAATCATCGCGGTCCTCTACGTATACGACGAACTTTTCTCGTCCTCATTCTCATTCTAGGGAACAAAGGGAGATGAAACCGAGGAAAGCTATAGCACAGTTGTAGGAGATACACGTCGTCACAGACATAAACGTGAGGATAGAGTCCCCAAGGAGTCCAGACTCAGGAACCTGATTAAGTCTGCAATTTCTCTCCTATGATACCATGCCTTCTATCATATGGGTTGTGTGCTTGCAATGGCCTTCAAAACAGGCCGTCTATTATATACATACATAAAGTAGCCAATGAAACTTGAATGGGCTAGCCGGGGTATCTCTCATTCCATAACGCCTCAATCTGGTGATATAATGTTCGCGTTCTCGAGCCGGGTTCAAAAGGAGGGTCTTCCAACTTCCCGAAGTATCGTCTTATGGCTTCATTCGCCAATTCGATGATCCTCGGCCCGAGGTTTTTCTTCACGTTAATGTCCTCCCGGAAAACGTTCATTTTGTGGGCAGAGGCTCGCCGATTTAAGACCGTCTTCATCATTTCATGGAGATCGGCTATTTTTTCAGCCATTTTATGATACGGAACTCCATAGCAAGAAGCAAAGACCGTTTTCCAGGACTCCAGCCTGTCTGACTCTGTGGGGAACGATGTTATCGTTTCAAAATCTAGAGCTACGTCCCCCCCATGGACGTATTCATAGCGTTCGTACCGCATTTCGCGGTATTCCGCGTGTCAGGACCTTGGTCCAGACAAGCTATATAGTGCGCTGAGATCGATGACCCACCAGT
>NPHW01003123.1:6307-40830 GCA_002240705.1 Elaphomyces granulatus
GGACAATATTCTGCGCTGAACGATCCTAATTTTACCTCAGTTTCCTCAGACTCTAGCTTTGTGTAACGGCTGAGGAACTCCTAACTTCCTTACTATAATATGCTTACCAAAATACCTATGTATATTGGATATCATCTCGATCGTCTCTTCTAGGCCTCGAGTTTTGACCAAGCCCCCAATGTCTGTAGGACCAAGTTGTGACATCCTGCCGGCTGACCCTGATCATCATGGTTGGCTGCCATGTCTGGGATCAATCATCGTGATGAAGAGCCGTGAGCAGGACAGGACAACGACGACAACAACAGCAGTAACGTTGGTTCAGTCCATTCTTGCGCAAGGGTGTGGGAGATGGATCATGTATCATAAATACATACCTAGTGTAGGTACTAGTACCTTACCTATACTTTACCTATCTATCATGATTATCATCAGGAGTAAACTATGATATGGCACAATATGTGCCAATGCTTACCACTCATCGTGATCACCTCTGGACTGATAAGGCCTTCGGTGTATAAAACCACTCCCAAAAAAATGAGATGAAACCGAAGGATGGCCCCGTTGAACTCTGATTTGTCCAGCGACACAGACCCCCCTTGGGAATGATGTGAATCACAATTGGAATATTTATTCTCTCAACCTCCGTAGTCTGGTTTTAGCTAATAACTAATAGATTAATAATGAGGATGAGCGATGTGCATTGATATACATGCACATCCATACATATAGATATCAATTGCACTGATAAGACAGCTATGTTGTTCGCTTGCCTCATTATTCCTCCGGGCCTGTGAGAGCACCTCGTATGTGTATGTACTAGAGAACTATGATAGCAAGCCTCAGGGAATAAAAGTATGTATCATACTACTACATTATTGCATATCTTACATCTGTCCGATCCCTTGTCCAGATAATGTACGAAACGATCTATGATAGCAGCAGACGCCAGATCCATCACGATGTGATAACTTCTCCAGATTCTCCTCGTCCTTCCCCCCCATAGGAAAGAGGATTATCCTTCTATGTACATACATACGATATACATATATATACATACATACCTATACATCCGTCCATCATACCTAGGTAAGTTATGATACATGATCACGTGATACATAGAATATTCGACCCCTCCCGCAAAAGTTACATACTTCGAGATGTATGTATGGAAACGTACAGTACATAAATACGGTGATCCGTGCGTTCGTTTCGTGATCCGTGCGTGCGTGCGCTGATGGACTAGATGGACCACGGTCCACAACTCAACTATTTCATTAGCGGCCGGCTTTTCAAGGTTGATCCCCGTCTGGGGTCTACACCAATCAAACTGATTCCGTTATCTCCTCCTCTTGGGGAAAAAAAGAGTTCTTCGTCTTCTGCTCCTCCCGTTTCCCTCTCCCTCTTTTTAATTTATCCCATCATACATACATACATACATACATACCATCAGACCTACACTGTCCTGCTTATTGTTATTGTTGTTGACCAGTTCACCGATTTTCCCTCAAATTAAACTCCCTTCCTTCTCCTCTTCCGAAAGTTTCCCCCCCCCCATTTTAACTGCGAATGTATCGCTCCGGAACAGGTCACATGCTCCTTGATAGTCTACTCTGCGCCGGGAAGATTGCTCCGATCGCATTCAAGGGACTACCTCACAAGTAACTGGCATTGGTTGGCGAAACAAGGGGAGAACCTCATTCGACGGACAAGGTCTTCGTTTATATGAAGAACCAGCTACGGTCTGATCTCCTCGCTGTCCGCAACACGCTGTCAGGTGCCAGTCCGCCCCTTCATCGGGGATGCAGTATTAGCCTCCGGCGCATTTCAATGTTCTCATCTTCTCTCCCTAGGGTGCGCCTGACATTGGAGTCCACACTGTCTTGATCCTGATGTTCGGTGCGATCGGGTCTCCTCCATCCCCATCCACATCATGTCCACACCCTCTCTATCCTCTGACGAGTAGGCCTCAGTCGACCTCGTCGATCGGATCGTCTCTTCCAGCCGGAGGATGCCAGTTTATCATGTTACATCCATCCATCCCAGATCGACGCTGTGCCTGCCAGGGATTTCGTCGCAATGAGAACCTACCGGGCGCCCACTGTGAGTGCGGGCATCAAGCGTGTTATCACGCTCCGGGAACGATGACCCAGCCGCTGGGGGAAGGCTCGCTTCCAAATGTCTCATATATGGCCCTTCTGGACAGAATCCACAATCTGGAGTCACAATACCTGCATGATAAGAAAATCTGGGAGGAGGAGTTGAAGGAAGAGAGAAGGGCTCGACGCGAGGATGTGCGAATTCTGCGGGAGGCGATGTATCCCTTCTTCAGGTTCATGGACCAAGAGGTGCCCCAAAAATGGACGGATGTGGAGGACAGAATCGAGGATATCGTGGATCGCCAGCAACAGCTACAGGAGCGATTGATAACCGTGGATGACTCAACCATGGCACTAGAGGATCGAATCGCTGATCTCGAGGACGGGAGAGGGTTTCATGAAGTCGCCGATGGGAGTGAAGACGGAAACGACGATGATAATGGGGGCGATGAGGGCGAAGGCAATGACTACCCTCGACATCAGGTCACTGATCACCGAGCCTTCTCCAGGAGTGGACGGTCGCCCAAACCGCACCACAGCAGTGACAGCACCGACCCGTCCGATTCGGCCAAGGAGCGCCAGCCAGCGGCGTTCCTTCCAACTCCGGGCCAAAATCAGATCAATGGGCGCAACGCGCCTTCGATGGATAGAAACGGGCTCCTCGGCCTGTCCCCGAATCGTGTGGTTATGAGTTCCAAAGGAGCTCCATCAATGCCTGCGAAACTTTTGCCCCCGCTTCGCACGGACTTGGTGATTTCCAAAGCCGAGATTTCAATCCCTGATTGTCGGGTCCGGATCCAATCCCTGGCTCAGACCGATTCCAGTAACCGGCCAAGGCCTTATCTAGCATTTTCCAGATTTGGACAACCCTTCGGCTCGAATGGCTTTGATGAGGACTCGTGTCGGTCGTTGTCTTCCTCACCGTCATCGTCGCCGCCACGTTGTTCCTTTCCAATGTCTTCTTATACCGCGCGATCGAGTAATCGAGGGCAACTGAAGCGCAAGAGGTCGCTGAAAGAAAGACATGCTTCCGAAAACCTCATAGTAGCCGGTCGCCTTTTCTCCCTCCCAAACCCCCCACCACTGTCTTTATCGGACAACATCGATGGCTCTAGGACGTGTAAGATGGGCACATCCGATGTGGATAAAAGCGCTCCCTGCTTTCCTCACGTTCTTTCGCACCGGGTTCAAGATTGCCACGGAAGTGATCCAAGGGAGGCAGTGACCCCTCCGTCTGAGGGTTGAAATGAGAGATTTTTGTGTCCAAAGGCGTTTGGCAAGTGGAAGGGTAAATTCGAACCCCAACCTGATGACATGAAAGTGCAAATACTGTTACTCTATATAACTTCTTTTTCCATACCCCATGTTCCATTCTCACCCGCTTTCCATGGCGGAACGTATGGACCAGTGTGATTAGGGACAAGGAAAGATAAATCACCCTGCTATCCGGCATAACGTGTCCTTAAATTCTCCCGTTAATCCTCCTGGCCCTCAGCCTCTTTCAGGCCCAATGCGACAAATTCATCCGAAACATGATACTGATCATGATATGCCGTGCGCTATATTTATATATATCATGTTCTCCATGCAATTCGAGGCATCCGATCTTGACCTAACAACCCTTCTTTATTATTAATATTGAGAGAATCCTCATTCACCAGCCACTACGTTGATTTAGCATAGCCACCGAGAGCGACCCTATCACCGGTTTCCTTGATTTACGTTTTATTAATAATGCCGGCCATCCTCTTGCTATCCGTGTAATAATTCTTTGCCATCCCACATCCACGTCCAGACAATGAGATACCACAACTGTTCGAATGGCCACATGTGGGTCACTTTGATAGACATCGACAGTCCCTAAAAGCAAACAGCCCTACATGAACTATTATTGACCTCTCAACCTGACCGACTTTTAAAAACCATCTCCATTTCGCTTGCTATGATATCTATACTATCTATACCTCCCCTCTTTTCTTTTTCTTTTCCTTTCTTGCATCTACCATATACATCGATTCCAATATTATCCAGGATAGACGATAGATTGGCGACGGGCGTAATGTTTTATTTATTTTTTTTAAAATCCCCTTCCTTCATTTCTCCGCCTTCCCCATCTCCGTTCTTGTTCCTCTTTCTTCTTTTCCTCGGTGATTTCATTTCATCCGTGGCTAAACCACAAATGTTGAAGCGCATGACGACCACCGTGGAAGAGGAAATAAGGGGGGGGGGGCAAAGATGGAGAGACGTAAAGGGCATGTCCGTTATGATCGACGGGATATGCATTATGATTTATCTTTCATTCTGGGGGAGTAGTGTTGGATGGGGAGCAGGATTGGGGCAATTATACATAGACCTGGATGGGGTGGGATGGAAATGGGTTGGAATAGTTCATATATCATAGATGATTCTTTTTTATCTATTTTTTTCTTTTCTTTTCACACACACATATATATATATACCTCCTCTTCCTCTTTGACCTTTTTTTAGACAAAAAAGAAAAAAGCATTAATTAGCATTTCTTAAAAAAAAAAACACTGCTCTATTCATCTACTGTACAGGGGTGCCGGATTCTTTAGAAAAATGCCGTAAAGCGCCGAGTATAGTAAAATTAATAATTATACAAGACAGACAATGCTGGGTAGTTAAAGCGTGATGCCAATGCAAAACCCAAAGAAGAGTACGAGAAGTCTTTTTTTTTTTTTTTTTTTTGAAGATTTTATCGCCTATAGCCCCTTTTTCAGACTGGCAGCCTTTGCCCGTTCCTTTGCCTTCTTTTCTTGCCTCTGTACAACACCCTCGGCGGCAACGCCACCAAATACGAGCAAAACGCCCAGCCACTGTCCGTGCGAGAGGGAGTGTCCGAACCAGAAGACGCTAAGGAGCATGGTAAGCATCTTTCGCGTTACTGTCACCGTGACTAGGAGGAGGGATGAGAAACGCGAGAGGGTGTAGAAGATGAAGACCTGACCAACGGCGCCGCAGGCGCAGAAGGCAAGGACGTCCTTTAAAGCTTGTGGATGGCGGGACAAGAAGGAGAGAGCCGATGACAATTCCGTGCCAGTTGATGGGGCCACCGGGAGCGGTAGAATGGAGAGGAGTGCGCTGTTAGATGACACGTAGGGCATCAGTAGTAGATAGGCGACGGTGAGGACTGTGGAGAGGAAGTTCTGCGCCACCATCATCTGCGGTCCAGTGTAGCGGGAATAGAGGTTGGGGGAGCCGAAAAGATGATCTTGGGTGGTATTTGTCAGGCCGTCCAGGAGGAGATTGATGAAGAGAAGGAGCATGCCATATAGCGAACGTCCGCTGTTCGTTGAAGCAGCCATCTTCTTGCTCGTTCCCGGGTGGTGGACCGTAAATGTCGCGACTCCGATTGTCACCAGCAGAACAACAACGTACTTGTACAGGGGGTAGCGTTTCTGGAAAATGGTCAGGTGAAGGAACATGACGGGAAGCAGTTTGCAGGATTTCGCGAGGATGAATGTCAGATAGTCGATATGGGCGAGGCTGGCATAGCCAAACGGAGATGCCAGAGATGAAGAGATGCTGACTAGGATGAGCGGAAAGAGTATCCGGCTGTTCGGGAATATCGACGGCACTTTCTGGCCCTTTGGGGTCGAGAAGTAGAGGTACAAGGAGCCCGTAATGGCCGCAAAACAAGATTGAACAGTATTCAACACAATCGAAAACGTGAAGCGCTCGATAGGAGGATCCGGCTCCGTTGCCGTCGGAGGACGGATCGGGTAAGAAGTTGTCATAATAGTCTCCTGCAAGACGGCCCATGATAAACTGTTCGATATCAATCGATCGATTAGCCATGCGTAAGAGTACATAGGGAGAGCAGCAGGTATTTATTATGAAGACTCATACAAGGAAGCATATATGCCCGCAACACAAATGATTAGTTGAATGATGCCAGGCGCATCGCTGGACGCTACCGCAGCAGGTCTAGATCTCTCTGGGACCACAATTCCCGGTCGTCCAGCACTGCCAATCAAAGGCCTGCTGCTTAAATCCGGTAAATCAACAGGCGACTGCATAATCTCAGATGAGGGTGCGCGCTGCAGAGGAACGGATTGCTTCTGTCGTGCCATTCTGTGTTATGTTGTTTTTCTAGGGACAGGGACGAGACCAATTATAGTAATGTACTAAATCCAAGCAAGAATCCTTCTAAGATATCAAATGAAGGGCATGCCAAGAAAATTAGGTCTCGATTGAAGAAAGTAAGGAATCAAGAGTCAACTTGAGATCAACATGGTGCATGATGATGCCATGTTGTTCAGTATGTACACCTGACGATAAGCTTGATAGGGCGCCTATCAAACAACCCTAAACAATTAGTAGTTATATGCGGATTGAGGTGGGGATTCCGACTAGTCTCAGACCAGTTAGATTCCGACTTAGATTGAAATAGGTAACTATTTATTATTAGTACATATTTCTAAATTCTGCCACTGTCGATGAAGTCAAAATCCAAACCCCACCACAACACACCAAAGTCGCATACAGAAGAGCCCCTTTTTTGTAAGAGGAGTCTTTATTGCTAGTTTCCTGAATTGCATTCGGACAAAAGCATGGGAAGGTGAGGAAAGAAGGACCTACATATCATAGGATCGCAATATATCTTTTTCTGCCGCTCACAGCCGGCGGTTTTCTCGACCAATCGGATCGCTATGTTTAGACGGGTCCAAGCTAGTAGTCACGTGTACAGGGGAGATTATGATATGTAGATTCTGGACCCTGCTAACACTTTGCCATCATCAGTCAGTACTTACTGAAAAGAAATCACGTCCACGTCAATGGCTTCGGCCCCTGAGCCTTCTTCTCTGACTACGCTCATATCCAATACTGGATCTCATCCCATCAGTGCCCTTACGACCCAGATCCTGCACGATCTGCGATATCAACATCTTTGGACTTCTCTCCAGATCCACACGCCGTCCAAAGACAGTCCTTCCACAGGTGAACAGCAGCAGCAACACTATTCTACGCCATTAATCTCGGGAATTCCACCTCACCGTATTTACACCCATCCGGATGAGCAGCTGTATATGTTAGAATCCGGTCTTCGCGATGAAGATATTTTACCGGAGAGGGTATTCGTCCTCCCTACCGCGCAAGATCAGTCATGGAGTCTGCAGAAAATGGCAGCGGTCTTTGACTATCTCCCAGACACTGAGGAACGGCCATCATTATCAGGTGGGGATGATGAAGTTAATGGTTCGACCAAGGCGGTGGCCGCCCACTTAGCGGAATACTACAAACAAACAGATAAGGCACGCGCTACGAAGGAGTGGGGTGGAAAGAGGATACTGCTAGCTATGGCCAATAGAGGGATGGGAGGCGACGGTACCATCGTGTACTATATCATCCAGGAGGGCATCGTTAAGCCAAGGCAAAATTGAGCAGGAGTCTTCCATTTTAATGCTTTTTCTGTTCATTTTCGTGGGGTCGTCTTTGTCGCACGATTGAATTCAGGCCAAGAGATATCTCCGAGCTCAAGCCTAGGCCTAAACACATATCCTTTGCAATCGTATCGAGATAGATGGATTGGGCCTATAGGAAGATGTAAGGTTCAAAACACACCTAGGCTTTGATGACAAAGTGGGAGTCAATGGCTCGTTTCATATCATATAATATAAGCCAAAAAGGGGAAAGAGATATCGTATCCAACATCGGACTGGAACAGATTAACACCTAGTCCAAAGCTACTCCCCCATCCACTCGCTCCTTCTCGGTTTGACAGCTGATGCAGTAATCTTCATACCAACGAACAACATCTTCTCTATGCTCAACCAAAAGACGTTGATCCCGGAGACTATCGTTCACAGTGGTATCTGCATCTTCGTCATGGTTCTTCAGCAATAGGTCTATTTGCCGGCAACGTCGCGTTTCCTGGTCGAGCCAGTGCTCCCATTCACCTTGAAGCAACTCTCTCTCAATGCTATTTACTACACGGAGGGCCACAACGAGGTCATGCCGGTATATTCCAAGACGCTCACGGGTGCGCTGGAGACGCCACATGGCATTATTTGCTGCCACTTTTGATACGCCCGGGGTCACCGGCGTATCTCTGTCTAGCAGCGTTTGCTCGTGGAAGGTGGCGAAGCAGCTGCTCGAGTCACCACTTGTATGCCAGACAGTTGCATTTGCAATTGTTTCGTCAATGTCCCTGATGTAGATAGCTTTGCTCATGACGGTGTTAGGACCTATTCCTAGACGCGACATAAAGGAAACTGCATTCTTTTCTTGCCACCATTCATATGCATCCCGTGAAGAGTAGAACCCATTGATTATGACGCTTAATGAAAGCAACGTCAACATCACGCCATGAGCAGTGCATGTCTTCCAGGCCCAGCGCAGAAGGGAGAAAGTCCAGATCATCAATGACGAGACAGCACTTTCCAGTAGAGACCCAAGGATATCCCAGATCAGCCAAGTCAGTGTTCGTGGTTTACGAGATTTGCGAAATTGGAAATTTATGGGCGCATCTCCTGCATTAAATTGGGAAGTGTGCGCTTGGTGACCGACATGACCGAAGACGGTTATAGCCTTCTTGGTTCGGCTATGAGAACCGAGCTTCCGTACCTGATCACTGACTAGGTCACGTAAATCAAGAGCATCTTGCTCCAAGTCATTAGATGCTTGTTTATCGACAATCCCTGTAAAATGTTAACATCAGGGTTATATTATGAGGACTGAGATGCGGAAACTCACTTTTTGCCAAATATGGGGATCGTAACCATTCAACTTTAGTAAATATTGCAAGTTTACTCCTTGACTTGGAAACATAAGTGATTACAATCTTGCTAACTAGTCGGAAACTGCGCCTAAATGGGAGATGCCATGGGGTCCGTTTATCGGTGATGACGTAGCACAGATGGTCATTGAGAACGTCAATGATCTGATAATCACAAACTTTCGTTTTATGTGACCGTCCTAATAATAGAAATTAGGACTTATTTTGAAAAGGAATGATACGGAGTGTTATGAAATGTTCATACCCAGCACATCAGACGTCTCGATCTGATATTCGAAGTCTCTTCTCATATGACCAGAATCGAGAGTCCTCCATGGTCCTTGCTTGATATCTAAGATCGCCATAAGTGAGAAAGCTAAGAGATATCAATACACATTAAAGAGCAGGAACGAACCTTGCGCCATTCTCTCGTGCAAAAGGAGTTGCCAGACGGCACTCTTATCACCAAAGAGGACGTGGAACAATGCCTTGGGGTTAACATCGAATCCTTTCTCAGCAGCAAGTCTAAGATTCCCTTGGGGAACGTATTGTACTGCTTGGGAAGGCAATTTAAATTTCGGAGCCATCCTTTCTCGACTTGTTTTTGTCGGGTCAAAGTTGAAATCTTTGTCAATATAAATAGGTGCTCTAAAATCCCTTGTTCCTCTCCTGCCTTGACTGTTGCCGGCCGCAGCTCTACCACCCTTAGGGGTATCTAGAGAAATATCCTCCCAACTGTCTATGCTAAGCGTCTTCGCAGGACTCTCAGCCTCCATTTTCATCAAGTTTTTAAGTAACGCATCCAATTCAAGAGGCTCTTCTGCCCCGACTTCTTTGATTAACAAGTTCAAACGCCTTTGCAAGAGCCTCAAAGGCTCAAGGAAAGTCTTTACGGTTATCCGGCCGGGTGATTCGCCACCTGGAGATGGAATGAGGTGAAGAAATAGGAAATCACAGTCCCTCCCAGGAGCGGCAGTCACTTCTATGACACTAGCAAGCGTAGCACTTGTAGTTAAGACAAGCCCAAAATAATGGCTGTAGAAATAGATGCACCGAGTAGTAACATAGGCCCTGCCGGGAAACTCCTGCTGGTCATTCGGATTCCACGTTGCCCTGAAAACAAGGACAAGGCTTTCTTCCCGCTTTATATGGGGAAATAGTAGGCGAAATTGCGCATCTTGGATCCTGAGCGACTGGGGGTAATAGTTTGGATGCTCGAATTGAGTGCCGAGAGCGAACCTCTGTAGTTTGGCCGCATCTCCGTCAAGACTAACAGTTTGTCTATGGCGACGCCTGGGGGCATGATATAGAGGTTTCGACGGGTCGCTCGATGCCTCGGGCTCTGAGGCAATGACTTCTTTCGATGAATCGCTCATCGGAGAAGCGGAACGCTTGGTCGGTAAGTCAGTATCATCAGCAACTTTCCTGTCTGCTAGCCGCACCCCTTCACCTTCGAGGTTATTCATTAGGCCCCAATTTGAGGTACCCCAAAAATTTGCCATAATTCCATTGAACATCTCCCCGCTGCTATCTGTGGATCCCACACTAATACCCCGTTCAATGGTCACGATGACCGCTGCCTTGCTCATGTTTGTCGGAGCTGGTGGGTTGGCAAGCGTTAGAGGAGCAAGCGTCGTGGCTGTCAGCTCACGGGAAGCAGCGCTTGACGCACTACCCTTGCTGTTATCATTCTCTCCGGGGGTCGGTGGCACAGGAATATTGTATAAATGAAGATAATTCGGAGAGACTATGCCGCCAAAACTAAGGGCTGGACTTGGTGGTATAGGGGATTGTACTCCAGTGGCGTTCGACTTGCGGTGAAGGTCCAATTTTTGAATTATTCGCGAGGCCGGGTCGCGTCCGTTGCCGACCTCTCCCTCCAGCCCAGTCGGACGCCTTGTGCTACTGAGATCACTGCTTCCCCTTATTGCTAATCCATCACGTTCCGGTACAGGGAGAGTTCCACTGCGGTCTGCCGAGGTTGGGTCGTCGCCTGTGCTAAGAGTTAGAGAGTCAGAAGGATCTGCCGCAAATTCGGGTACCGGAGGCTGCGAAATGGAAAACGCGAGGTCTTGAGCAGCAATCTTTCCGGAAACTGATACATCAGTGCTCGCAGGATTATCCAATGCTTTCTGCTTTGCCGCCTCAAATGTGCCAATCCATTCCATCAGGTCTTTTTGAGTCTCTGCCTGCAACATTATCGTGCTTTTCTTTGTCTTCACTTCAAAGCAAAATCTCCGCTCTTCTTGGAATGCTGGCCGAATGTTACACAACAGTACACCTATTCTCTCACTTTCCTCGACACCTCCAGTCCGTGAACCCTGGACGAGACAACCAAAAATCCCGTTCTTCAAAAATGCCCAGCGTCGGACCCATACCGTTCGCGTTGGCTTTCCCGTCAATATCCGCAGATTCAGCCAGCCTTGCTTCTCAGGCTTAAAAGGCTTATCATTGATCTTCATCAATGCGGATGGAGCTTGCGAGCCCAGATAAGGGACAGTAGAAACGGAGTAATCTTCAAGTTCTCGAGATGGTCTCACAGCCAACTCAGCAGCTTCTTCAATCTGCTTCCTTGCAGCAAGCAGCTCCCGACGCGAGTATCTCTCGCTACTTTCCATCTCGTGGAGCCAGCCCTTGATACGATCCATCTCTTGTCCACACTTTGCGAACATCGCGACATTGTTGTCGTGAACTGACTTTGTTTCCCGCCATTGATCAAAAGAAACCCTGACTAATAGCTTATCCAATGTATTTCGTAACTGGGGAGCCTGACCAGAAAAATCCATGGACGCCTTTAGATATGCCTTGCGAGCTTCATGCAACTGGAAGGCATCCTCCCGCAGAGAGGAGGGTTCCTTTGACTTCGCTTGCGAAGAGTACCTGGCTTGGAGATGGTCGAAATGCTTTTGTGTTTGATCTAAAAGGCGCCGGGTGTCCTGCAGTAGCGACTTTCTTAGCACTCAGAATAAGAGGTCATGGCACGGAAGGCATGCCTTGAAGTTCCGTAACTCTCCCTGAATAAACACTCTAATGGGTTCGATAACCAAAGTATCTAGCTTTCTAGGCACTGCAATCACATTATTCCAAAGGTCTTTAGCACAGTCGTCATATCGCTTCATAGCTAATTGCGTGTAATCATGGTCGAGAATAGCTTCAGAGACATTGACAGGAGGCGCAGCGTATGATAGAAAGCCATGTATGGCTTGCTCGAAGGATGTGAGCTCCGTGATGAGCTTCGTTGCAGACCTCGCATATCCATCCAACCATCTTTCGATGAATTCGATCTGGTCGGCGAAATGGAGAGTTGCTGCACGAAAGGTCGGGGAATCAAGAGCAGCCTCCTTCAGTCCAACAGGCCTTCCTATATTGTAAACAAAGGATGAAGCAACAGGGAGAGGAGACTTCAGAGAAACCTACACGACGCTGACGAGTTTCCCAAGCTGGGGTACGGAAGCCTGCTCTGGAGTCGACATCTACCTTGAGGTTCCAGCCATATGATATGCGTGGCGTCGACGAAATAAGCAACTGTCCTGAGCCGCACAAAAGATCGCCTATATAGGAGGAAATGCGATTATAATATATAGGGTGCTCAATGAAATAACAATAAAACTGCTTAGGGCATTTACAGCGAGACGCTTGGAGTGCTTACACCGTCACGATATCGTTGCCTTAAATTGCAGGATCAGACAGCTTCAAAGACCGGGAGCGGTGTGGCCAGAACTTTTTTCTGCCGCTCTTAGATTCCAATTTCCGTGCAACTTTTGGAGAACTTTTGGAGAGAGCAGATTTGCTAAATCTCCAATCTAAGCCTCTCAGTCTTAAATTTATTCTTGCAAAAAAGAAATTTTCAAGTAACTTCTTGTTATCATGGAACCGCCTGCAAAGCGGCCACGGAAGCTTCTTGATATCAGCAGCTCTGACAGTGAGTCCGAGGATGGAGCTGGCGGAGTTCGTCTAAATGACGGGGGTTTGCCAGCTCTAAAAATCAACGAAGAATACGCCCGCCGCTTCGAATATAATAAGAAACGGGAAGAGTTACAGCAATGTAAGTCTATTCCATACCAGTTTCCTATATGATGCTAATGATATTACAGTAGAGGCAAAGCTTGGCAAGACCTCTTCGCTTGGGAAACGTATAAGAAAGGACAATGGTAGTGATGACGAGGAAGAGCATAGTGAGGCAGATGAATCAACTTCAGACTCCGAGGAAGATGAGGATGGAGTGCTCGCCACCAAAGCTCTCGACTCGGAGATTCTCGCAACGCTAAGTGCAATCCGGTCAAAAGATCCCCGAGTTTATGATAAAGGCGCAACCTTTTATTCGGATTTCAAGGAAGATGAGCAGGCAGAGCAATTGGAAAAGAAAGAAAAGCCCATATATCTCAGGGACTATCATCGCACCAATCTACTAAGCGGCTTGAAGGGGGAAGAAAATGAGGAAGCCGCCCCTAAGACATTCGCGCAAGAGCAAGAGGAGCTGAAGAAGGCTGTCGTCCGGGAGATAGATGCTGCAGTCAATGATCAAAACTCGAGTGACGAAAGCGAGGGTAGTGACTTCTTAATCCCCAAGTCAACCCCAATCCCGCTGCGCGGAGCTAAGCCCGATATTCGATTGGATGTTGAGAGCGCCCACAAGGATCCCGAAAGGTTCTTGACGGAATTCATGACATCTAGAGCATGGGTGCCTACAGCGAAATCGAAATATCAACCATTTGAATCGGATGATGACGGAGAAGATGAGAGGGCTGAAGCCTTTGAGGAAGCGTACAACTTCCGATTCGAAGATCCCAATAAGATCAATGAGAAACTGATCGGTCACGCACGTGATACCACTTCCAAGTTATCCGTTCGCAGAGAAGAAAAGAATAGTAGGAAGCGGCAACGGGAAGCAGAACACCTAAAGAAGGAGGAGGAAAAGAAGCAGCGAGATTTTGAAAAACACCGGCTGCGCAAGCTAAAAATGGAAGAGTTGGAGGAGAAGATTACGAAGATCAAGCACAATGCAGGCATTAATGCAGCCGATATCACGGACGAAGCGTGGGCCCGCTTCCTGGACGAGAAGTGGGACGACGAAAAATGGGAAAAGGAGATGCAGAAGCGTTTTGGCGACGAGTATTATGCTCAAGAAGACGGTGGCCCGAGCGGCGATGAAGACGGTGACAGGGAAAAGGAAAGGCTAAAGAAGCCTACATGGGACGATGACATTGATATCAAGGACCTCATTCCCGACTTCCAAGATAAGGAGAGAGTTGAGCTCAGTGAATCCGATGCAAACGCCGACGTCGATGAGGAGACACAAGATGACTCCTTAGAATCAATGTCAAAGAGCCGGGCACAGGCAAAAAGAGATAAGAAACGGGAATCTCGTAAGGAGCGACGGCTTGTTGAAGAGGCTGTCGACCGCAATCTCGATCTAGAGCCAACCCTTATGGCGGGTGCTACAAGGAAGAATGCTACACATTTCCGCTACCGCGAAACATCCCCGCAGAGTTTTGGCCTCACGGCAAGGGATATCCTCATGGCCGACGACGCCCAGCTAAACCAATTCGTTGGCCTGAAGAAGCTAGCTGCATTCCGTGACCCTGAGAAGAAACGGCGCGATGCGCAAAAGATGGGCAAGAAAGCGCGATTACGGCAATGGCGCAAGGACACCTTTGGAAATGAAAAGGGCCCCAGCCTCGACTTTAGCCCGCAGCAGGAATCAAATCGTTCTATAGCAGCGAAAGGAGACGAGGTGGGCGAGATCAAAGTTGATATTAGGGAAGGTAGTCCTAGGGGAAAGAGAAAGAGGTCGAAGAAACACTAGTCAATACAAGCCCGGGTCGATTACTCCGGTATTTATTTCCTTACTTTTCTTTTCAAACGCCGTTTCAAAAGGCCTTAATCCCTCTTCGCTGCATACTAGTATGAATGATGAGTTCTATGGATCACCTTTCATTTCACACTTCTTTATACCCAGTAAATACTGTCTTGTCCTCTCGCTTTGTCGTCTCAGGATCAAACATTATTGCGACCATTGCTTCCTCATGGGTTTTCCTTATCTGAGGCAATCTTACCTACATAGCGCCGAGAGGTAATCGTCGGTCCGCCTTCTACGGCGCTATCGCTTGTAGTCGGTGGAAGCAAGTGTCACATTTCAGATGGCCAAACGTTAATACTGTTTTCTCTTTTCCAGATTCAGGGGTAGACGATTTTTTTTTTTTTTTTTGGATAGAGGGCAAGAAGAGGATCATTATTATAGGTTTCCTTAATTGCGTCCATAAAAAAAGCATGGCGAGGCAGGGAAAGCAGGCTCTAGGAGAAGAGGCAGTGATGGGGTTCCTTCATAGGTATGTTCGACTTGCATGTCAATTCTATCTCTTGCATGTTCAATTTCAATTGATTCTATTTAGAGAAATACATTAAATAATTTACCGTAATTCATTACCCATGGAGTTCTTCCAATCGAATGTACAACGCCGCTGTCACTATAAGATATCGGGTCGAATGAGCCCTCTATGATTGTCATTGATACTGGACGTCTCCTCCGTCTCAAACCACCCTTCCACTCAAACAATGCCTAAAGGCGATATCTCGTTAGCCTGTTATAGTATCCACCTTTGTTGTGTGCTGCAACCGGCCAAAAAATGAAATATTGCGATCGCTGCGCCCCCGACACCTACTCTTCTTTCCCCGCCTTGCCATACCTTTTCCCTGTATTTAATCGAGGAAACCAATAATAATAATCCTCCTCTTACCTCTATTAAAAAAAAAAAAATCCCGTCTACCCCTAAACCTGGAGAAGAGAAAACATTCTATCGTTCGACTATCTGAAATATGACACTTGCACTTCCACTACAAGTTGAAGCCAGCGCGCCGTAGAAGGCGAACCGACGATGATACCCCACACATTCCTAGGGCCTGATAACATGTCAGCTACATATAAAATAAAAGAGGAAGCTACATAGTAGACATACGACAAAAGTTCGACTCGAGTCACTCGAAGTTGAGGTAGTCTTTGAGAAACCAAGACAAGGGCTAGTATCTATAATTAGTAAGATACTCCTAGACATTTTGGTGTAGAATAGAGTACTCATGGTGAATGAAGCCCCCAAGAATGACAGCCCAATAGGTGGTTTTTTGTTTGTATCTCCATAAAAGCAAGCTTTGCGTTGATCGGGGATCTGAATCCGGAGGTCTTTCTCTACCTCTTTTCTATTTTGCTGAAGCGCTGTAAGGTGTAAGATTATTGAGTTGCCAAGTTGGTCAGACCGTCCAGTACAAATGACCGAGAATAAAACGCAGACTCTTTAGAAGTGGTAGAAGAAAATTGCAATATATTATATATGAATCATGATATGTAGATCCTCTTGCCCTCCATCAAAGGAAATCTCCCTTCACTGTTCAGAACCACGGTGCTGCTTATAAATCTCAGTCCCTAAGCCCTTGTTTTCTAGGTGTAATAAATATAGCACAATCAACTGAGGCGAAGGGCGGTTTCTTCGGGAATCCAAAGGGGAGATCCTTTATTAACCATTCATCTGAATATCGTGCAGGTAAACAACGTGGGATTGAAAGGTCAACATCGTCAACAGTCCTAGCAGTGTCGCGTACAACGTTCTGACTGCAGCCGCTACTGAGATGGAGGCATATTTGAAGAAGGAAGCAATAATCTCGCCGGCTGCCATGATGGAAGACAAGTGGTGATGACGCTCTTCTATCATAATTAACTTATCAATCCATTCACTATTAGTTACAAAGTTAGTATACCATATACTTGCATATTCACGGGGCAAAGGGACAACTTGGAAAGGACACTGGTCAGCATCTCTGGCATTACCACTCCTGAGAATTGTCCTCAGGATCATGGGTGAATGGTATGTAATCACTTGTGGTTAGTATCTCATCTAAATCTCCATCAAACCTGAGAGAGTGAATGCTGCTAGCTTTGCAATCACTTGTGCTATTCATCTAAGATAGTCCAATTCATTTCCTTCGTCCATCTTGGACCATCCATGCTTTCATGCTTTCATGCTTTTACATCTACCTACATATCTACATATCTACAACTTGTTCTCTAATTCTACTCACATCATAATGATTGTGTTATATTATACCAAAGTAATTAGTAGGAAAGAAGGGACTGAGATTTACAAGCAGCGCATTGATGGATCTGAAGGGGGATTTCCTTTGATGGAGGGCAAGAGGGGGATCTATCATGATTTCATATATTGTGATTTTCCTCTACTTAGAGCCTGAGTGACTTGGTTGGAGAGGGTTTACCCTTTTTAAAGAGTATGAGAAGAATTATCAGATGCTATCAAATGTGGAATTGAGGATATCGAGGCTGCGGGTCATCCAAGCTCCTGTATCATCCCCTATACAGGTATGTACGTCTGAAGACCGCCTGCGTTCTCTTCTCGATCTTATTGACTGCGACCTAGTGTGACCGACTCAAAAATCATACTAACGTCTTATTAGATGTCTAATAAGATGCGGCCGCCTTTCCAGTCACCTGTCCAGCGCCCGCTCAAAAGTAGGCGTATGTACCGTGGGCACACGATCAAGACATTGCAGGAAGAGTCAAAGGCTTCACTTAAGCCTCACAGTGACCGCTATCATCGTTAAAGCAGAGAATGACAGTAAGTTTCATCTCTCAACCATTCAATCCCCCATTCCCTTCCCGTCAAGTCTTAAGGGATGCCTCCAACTGGTTCGCTAATTTGGCTGTGCATACAGTTCTTTTCGATGACTACATAACAGTTTTATTAGGACAAAGAGAGCGCTCCAGATCTATGTGCACCTCAATCTTGCTCATTGGTAACACCTGCTGCTATACGAAATTCACAATTGGGTCCAAAACGCTATGCCGATCGGCGAGGGAACAACGTTGCCCATACTGAGGCCGTATGCGCCATTAAGGGCAGGCGAATCGACAGAAAGAATGTATAGGTGCCCAGGAAACCTTTTCCTTGATATTTTGCAAAGTACTCTACATATCAGTCGGGCAAAAGAAGTCACTTACGACAATACCTTGAATCCGGTCATTAGGTATACGGTCTTGTGGATCAACTTGTATTATGTAATTGGTAGTTTGTCAGAATATACGGACGCCATTCATGACCGGTGGGTCATCGATCTCAGTGTACTACATATAACTTGTCAGGACCAGGGTCCTGAAAAACGTCCAAGCGATTGCCTATAAAACCTGCGCTGGAAAACCTTGAATCCAATCAGATTGTACACGTACATGCCAACGAGATTATTTACGGCAACAGCAATCGATCTCATCAGACTTGGATGACACAAAAGCTACAATC
Source organism: Elaphomyces granulatus (assembly GCA_002240705.1). NCBI lineage: Eukaryota > Fungi > Ascomycota > Eurotiomycetes > Eurotiales > Elaphomycetaceae > Elaphomyces > Elaphomyces granulatus. Next base: position 24,442 of record NPHW01003123.1, read on the forward strand.
AATAAATGTGAAGCGACATGGCCGATTTGAAGCAAGAACTAGCCCAGATGAAACAGCAGATCTCAGAAAATACATCTAAAATCGTACGTCTGCAACAAGCTTCAATCGAAGAATATGAAGTCGGTCCTCTTGAGCCATCCGATAAATGAAGGACACATGTATAAATCAAATATCGCCATTCATGAATTCGAAGCAGATGTCGTTTCCATTTAGTACCTGGAAAAGGGAAGGTGTCTGCCATATACAGCACTATCCATGCTTATACTACATAACCTCAAGTTGACATTATCTAGCAAGACAGTCATCAGATTTTTCCGGTCAACATAATACTAGTACTAGTAACCTACAATGAATGAGTTTTGAGGTTACATATGTATGCTGAAGAGAGCAACGAGGGGGGAGATAGAAAGGGGCATTAAGCAGCGGAGCTTCATGCTGCGTCTTATCATATTATTATATAGCATGAGATAGAGTAATGAGACGGTAGATACACATTAGGTCTAGATTCAATAATATGATGAACGAAGTGGAGAAGGGGGTTTTTGTCAATCTTAAATTGGGTTTTTGTGCAAGATTTGCAAGATGCGATTGGTTGCATGCTTTCAGGTAGATTGTCTGTGGCGCAGCTACATGCCCTGGAACCAGCTGATCTTAACTACAGTAGTATAATAAAAAAGATGAAATAAAATAATAAATACATTTTTTATTAATCAGAAAATGGATCAAAGGTCAGTCTGGACCCTCGCTAATAATGGCTCATCGGATCTTCTTAAAAGATAAATACATAGCTAGAAAGAAAGAAGTGGAACCCTTCTCGGTGAGCAGAAAAGTCTCACCTCTTAAGTTCCTTTCATCTTCAAGATGACGTGCAGAGTACATACAAATGATCCATTATGCATGTAACCTTCTCATATGCATGGGAACTCGGAGAGAGAGAGAGAGAGGTTTCTATTCTTGTCAGAGGGATTAATTAATAATATCATATATATATTCCCTAGAATCTCTACGATTGCCTAATTACTAGGTTGCAGACTGGAGAGTATGCTTCGGACCCTCCCGGCAGTCCACCGGCATCGCTCCCAGAGTGATGGAGACAACCGGAGAATAATAATGATGAGAATAATAATAAAATGATGGAAGCATGATCTGTATCATACGAAGAAAGGGATGATAGAAAGAAACCAGGTGTTGTCTAACTAGTCTCACTCTTATTAGTTAATGACTTTTACCCCTCCACACTCATTCCCATAAAGTTGTTGGCTCGGAACGTTTTCCTTCCAAATATCTGATCCACGTGGTGAAAGTGTGTGGTTGGTGAAAAGTTGAAAAGTGAAATGATGAATGCCCAAGCAAGGGTTTGTTTGGTTTGTTTTTATGCATTAACAAACGTCTGACTTGTTTTTCTATCATACATATCTATCCTTTATTTATTTATGATACTACTGTTTTTCAACCCCCACCCTCAATAATCGGGCAGAATAATATTGGCGTATCATAACATAGCCCGTGACTGCGTAGTCAGCCAACAACAACAACAGTCAGCTTTTAGACCTAGTTAGAGCCAGTCTAGAAGCAGCGAACACGATGTCTTGCTTTGCTTGCTGGCTGGCTCTTTCCCTCTCTCTCTCTCTCTCTCTCTCTCTCTCTCTCTCTCTTTCTCTCCCCCTTTCTTTCTTCTTCCTCTCTTCCTTCTTTCCCTCCCCCATCAAACGATCAAAGTCTATAGCAATCTCGTCAGCTTCAGTTTTCGTTAGAACTTCTTCTGACCAGACAGTCGCCTGTCGCCTGTCTGTTCGTCTGCTTTTCAGTATACATACGTGGTTTTTAGTCCCAACACGCGCGTCTCGTTCCGCTTCCGCTTTCGGTAGCTGCCGGTCTGATTATCAGCATCAGCAGCAGAACCTCTCCAGCATCGTGTTAATCACCCCTCCAGTCTGCTCGACCGTGAATAGTCGTGCCAGACTGATGTGAGTAACCCCCCTTGACCCGTCCTCTTTCCCCCCTTCTTTCTCGAGCACAAGCAAGCCTTGTTGGCTAGCCTCATCCTGGCGGCTTTGCTCCTTTCTTGGTTCGCGATTGTTTTTGTTGTTGAGCCAGGGTCTAACCAGCATCCCCAAACAGCCTCAGCTCTCACCGCAATCATGGCTTTCCAGAACTCTGTCTCCAGCATCGGAATGGCGCTGGTTGGCAAAACTGCTTCGGTCGATATCCCCAAGCCCCGTGACATGGGCAATGGTAGGGGTGGCTTCGCTGCGCTGCCTGCGCGTGCTGGTCATCCCCATGGACAGCCGGTCATGCTGCCCACGCCCCCCAACTCCATCTCTCCGACACTCCCTCCACAGGGATTCAAGCATAAGCATGCCAATTTCCCGGCGTCGCCCCCTGTGGCCGCTCCGCTTCATGTGGAATCCGACATCGACCTCCAGGATGCGGTCGAGCACGCGAAGAGTCAGGATCAGCCCCTCCACGGGCCGGGGCTCAGCGGCCTGGGCAGCGTTGGTACGATCACGCCGGGCATGCTGGCCAAACACCATCTGCCGGAGATCTTGCTCCATCATGGTCCGTTGGCCATTCGCCACGTCATGGGCCACCTCGCAACCTCAGTCCCAGGCTTCGCCGGTATCCCTCCGGCCAGAGCACGCAGACTAGTCGTTGCCGCGCTGGAAAGTCGAGGAGGGGATGCGGACGTCCCGCGCGTGGACAGGGGAGATGTGATCTTCGAGAAAGTCGGCTGGGGACGTTGGGATGCCCGACGTCGGGGCCAACCGCCTCGGGAACGACGGACGGTCAATGCCTCTCCACCCTCCAGTGTGCCGGACTCTGACAGCCATCCCGGCGTACGAATCCCCATGACTTCGCAATGGCGGACTCACGAGCACATCCCCGTCTACGGCTCCAGCATGGCCGGCGACTCGGCCGTCTTTTCACACTCCGACCTAGATTATGGCGACCACGAGGACGTCACGATGCTCGAGCACGAAGCAGATAAAATGTCCCTGGATGGGAATGGGGACCCGCGCGATTACTGTTCCTCCTCCGAGGCCCCCGAAGACGCCATTCCGGATGAAGAATGGAACGACGGCGACATCACGGACGAGGAAGACTGGGAGCATATTGGAGCGGCCGCCCTCAGAGCAAGGTCACTTAACTCTGGGGGCGGTCTTGTACATACCAGTGGTCCGAGCATACATTCAAAACGACAGCCCCCTCGGCGATACGGCGGCGGCCCTGCCTCATCGGCCTTGGCTAAATCCATGCCAGGCAACATTCCTTTTGCACCTTTCAGCTTCCCTCTTCCGGATAGCATTGGCGGCGACTCCGAAGAGCGCGCCGCCGTGGAGGCGCTCCTGAAGCTGGGATCTATGTAAAACATATTTGGCGCGTGGCGTTATCGACTTCTCACTTTTCTCCTCTGTTCGGAGGTAGCGGAGCACAATTTCCTTTGATGGTTCAGGCTGGTCCGGGCCTGGAACTGGCATTTTCGTCCCCCCCCCCCTTTAATTTATTACCATTTTCTTTTCTTTTCTTTTTTTTTCAATATTTGACCCTTCATTTGTTTTTTTTTTATGGTTTCCTTTGCGTGGCTATTTCCCTTTATATATACACTCAAACCGGTGCTGGCGTTGCCGCAGGGCTCAGGATCGGCTTCGTCAGGATCGTATATTGGAACTAATCATCCTGGGAATCGTACCTGGTTCCAGGCATTATGGCGTTTTCGTGTTTCTTTACCCGGTTCGGTCACATCGGGATGGGCATATTATGGGTTTTTCTGGTTTTCATGACTTGGGGCTGGGACACTTCTGCCTGAACTGGCTCATTATGTTTTTGGAAATACCCTCTTCACTCCTCTGGGCTTTTGCTTGTGGTTACAGCATTGGTATGGTCCATTTGCTTTTTCTTGGTCTAATGCCGGTCTCTTGTTTCTCTTTATTAGCTGGGATCGGGGACATCCCTTTGCATTTCGCACATCCTTTTTAATTATTGCCAACTTCGAAGTATAGGCAGGCTCCTGCAGGGGCAAACATGAAACAGTGGTTCATGGAGGACAGGCAATGGTCGGTCATCTTAATTGCATTGCACTGGCTGTTGTTCTGTTGTACCGCCTCGTGCTTCTGTTTGTCACTGCCTCGGTCATCTTCATTGATTGCACTGAGTTGCGTCTGTCTGCTTATTGCATGTGGGGATTTTTTCCTCATTTTTCTTGCATTGTGAGGACCAGATGGTCTGTTGTATCTAGGATCTAGCTCTAGGTACACCTTTCAACACCGACGCTCGAAGCGAGCGTGCCATTTGGGAGGGTCATGCCTCCCTGGCCTCTTGAGAAGACGTCTTCACATACGTAGTTACTTCTGTCCATATTTAATACAGGCTGTGGGATGCCAGCGAGCGATTCACGATGAGGGAATTGTTTGATGGTACGTAACGGATCAGAAGTTATATATGCAGGCCCTTACTCTTATCTTAATTTATTTAAATAAGGGGGGTTTTTTTTGGAGACAATGACGAAAGATGACACCTTCCACCTTTTTCAAAACCTGCTTAATGCTTATCATACTGCCTCTCGTCGTCGTCACTTGACGCCATTCCTTCAATTATTAATGCTCATCGTCTTTTGTATGTCGGAAATATGTACACATCAAGATTCGTCCTGGTGAATCTATAGCTTATTAAATATTCTTTATATTTGATTCCCAACCCTACATTATTAGATACCCAGGCAACGATCTCTCATTGCGGATATGTATGTCCTCGTGCTAGCATTTTTGGTTTTTTTTTTTTTGTATTACTTTAATTAAGGACATTATCCTGCAAGCTGCCTCTTTTATGTTAGGTAGATGTCGGGCACTTTGTGATGACATGACATAAAGGAAAGTATCGAAGTGAGATTCTCGGGAAATCTCGTTATGGGGAACTAACTACTATGTAGCTAGTCATTAAATAATGAGAGGCTGTTAGTTTTTGTTCATATATACATATACAAGGAAGTAATTCATAGTAGATACATACCTATGTAGGTAAGCTGATTGTTTTTTATCGAATTCGATGGAACCTACCTACCTATCATAGTCAAGCATGCGAAAAGCTGAAAAGATTCGTCTCACCGCGAGTCTGAGCTTGATGAGATAATGAAATTAGTACTACCTACGTAGTTAAAAGTCGATGTAATCACCACCACGAGGAGAGGAATACCTGATATATCATATGTAGTTCACCTGCGAACTTGAACCCCGAGCCTGGGAGCCTCTTTTGATAAATAAGCTATATAGGTGGTGTGTAATAATTAACAACCGCATATCATATTCTATCATATGATTAGTAGTTAAATATCGGCGCGCAGACGAGCACGAACCTCCTCTAGTATACCTAGTACTAGTATACCAGTAAGTTATTAGTATGGTATTCTACTCTACCGCCGTCAATTGATATCTATGAGAAAATACCATACTAGACTTGATGTCCCCAACCATGACCACGCAATAATCAAATCCGTCCAAAGTTGGAGTTGCGCGGCATGCCAGTACTGTGTGCAGCGCACTTCCACAACAATGAGGCTAGCGATGAGGGAACATGCATATATATGTATGTACTACCATTCAACCTGAACTTGATTATTGTTGATAGGCGCATTGATATTGGCATATGATGATACACCATGCATTTGAACTGAGTTGCTTATTTGTCGATACAGAAACTCGGGAAATTGGGAATCTGCCAGCATTTTAATGTGGCTTTAGCCCCTAGTTAGAGGCTTCTGAGTGGTAGGAGCGCGTGAAGTGAGACCTGCGAAGCTAGTATCAAGCAGCCAGTGATTGCAAGCGAAGCTTGTACAACCACTCAGAGGCCTTTAACTGGGGGCTAAAGCCACACTAAATTCCCCGAGTTTCTTGGTCTATGGGCACGGACGTCGATTTACCTTTTTTCAACGTTAGCGTTAGCGCTACGTCAGCACTATGATACAGGTTTTTTCTTTCCGAGCTATGTATTATCATATGATACTATACTCAGAAAAGGGGTTAAAAATAATAAGTTGCAAAGTGGAAAAACAGAGCAAAAGGGAGAAGAGAGCTGAGCGGTCGCCGGTGGGGAATATTATTACATTGATATGCTAGTAGTAGTAATTCAAAAGATTTGTTGATAGAATGAAAATTAGACGAGAGCGGTCGATTGTGGCAGAATCTGATTTCAAGAATGTGATCAATCTTAAAAATCGAGTGTGCCAGAATGTTCGTTTATTGTTATACTACCTAATATTATCCCTTCCTTCGTTTCACTACCTACGTTCACTCATCCAGGGCATTATCTCAGCCAGTTATAACTATAGCCTGTTCTGTTTCAATGGATTCACGCAGTTTCCTTTATGATTCACGCTCTGATGATGTTGAAGATTATGCTATTGTATTGGCAGCAGTAGGGGCCTCTCTGGCAGCAGCTCTTGTATATATAGAAGACCATCGGCGTCGCCGTCGTCGCCGTCGCGTGACTCGCGTACGCAGGGAAAAGAGGGTTCAAGAAGTAATTGAATCCAACGAGTCCTCACCGCTATCATCACCACCCTCGACATTATTAACCCCGACCCCTTCACCTGCTCCACCTACCCAAGTTATTGTTCCCACTACTACTACTACTTCCTCTTCAGCAAACCGCGAGGAAGAAGCTGGCGGCGCCCCCGATGTCACCAACAACAACGGCATACAATCCGAATTGCAAGGGCCTACTCTGAGTCGTGCCTTCTTGACTGCAAATGAGAGGACTGCCGTGATGGGCTGGTGTCTTGACCACCGCAATCAGTATAAGGTGATGTCGAGGACGAAATTCTGGGCACTTTGTACCGCCTTCATCAAGGAGGAGTTCTCCAAGGAGATGCTCCATCCAGGCCGGATGCTTAAGACTTGGGTTGATCGTCGTCGACAAGAGATCGCACGTGAGGATAGGGATGGGATGTCATCAGGACTTGCGTATCCTAATAGTACCGAGTTCCGGCAACGCCTCGCCGCCTGGATCTCATTCATCGACGACTTTGAAAGACCAAAGCCCCAGGATGCTCGCACTGTTCAAGTTGCTGTTGCTTCATCCGATCCCCAGCGTGAGAATCAGCAGATCGATGAAGAGGCAGGAGCAGGAGATACTGTGGTCCTGCGTACTACTAGTATACGATCAAAGAGATCCATCGCTCAAGTCATTAGCGACGCTCCGCAGGAGGAGACTGCAGAAGACCTCAACAACAACAACAATAATAACAACAGCAGCAACAACAACATAGCACAGACACCAGCTCCCGAGATCGCGAATCCGGAGGACACGACAAGGCGAGTGAGAATAAAGAAGGAGAACGATGATCTGGGTACTAGTGCATTGTCGAATTTTGATGAGAGGGTCCCTATGCGTTCCGAATCTGCCAGACAGGAGGTTCAAAAGGTGGTCAAGGAAGAGATTGGTGAGGAGCCTCAGGAGATTGACGAGGAGCTTCAAGGAGTGATGACAGAGTCCAGAGGAGTGATGACAGAGTCCAGCAACGATGTGGCTTCTATCTTGTACCATCTTGAGGCAATGAGACGAGAGACTGGCCGAATAATATCTTATTAATACGGAAGAGATGTGAAGCTGCCAATATGTAATAATAATAAAAACAAGATTGTGCATCTAACAAACTAAAAAAGCATATATAGTCAGAGGTAACCTTGCATCATCCTACATATTTCAAATTATGAAGTAGATGAATATAGGTATAACAGCTATATACATTTCACAACGCCTTAATTCCTCTTCTCTTATCAGACAGTTGACCCACATTATGCCTTTGGCTCTCTCTCAATAAACAGACTACTTCACATGCCTCCAAACCTCAGCCTCAGCCTCAGCCAACTTCGTCCCGGCTGCGTTCATCCAAGTCTTTGCCATCTGGAGAATACCTTGTTCTTCGCTTTCGCCTTCGCTCCCATGCCTGTCTCCGTAGTATGATGGCAGCCTTGGAGGTTGTTGTAGTTGTTGTGTTGGTGGTGTATACACGGTTGCGTATGGTGTAGAGGTGGAGTTAGGGACAACGGGAGTAGGGTTGGAAAGGTATGGTGGTTGGATCTATGATAATAAATAAAACGGGAGAAGAAAATTGTTAGTCAGTCAATCAATTTTGTCATTCGTAATTGCAGAATAGGCATAAATGCTATTACTCACGTTTTGACGATTCCCACGGGCACTCCTCCCGGCCTGTTCATTACTGGCCGGGAGTGAAGATACCGTGGTTGGAGCAGGCCCCGAAGGCGTGTGGCATGCGGATGAACCACTACCACTGGTAGTAAGGGAAGGAACAGAGTCGGGAACTGGACGGGGAGGAGATCCCCTAGGACACGCCGCTACAGACTGAGGACGTGCTCCAGGCTGCGGTTGCGGTGGCACAAAATTCCCCGTCGTTTTCGACGGAATACCAACGTGATTTGGTTTCCCTGTCTCGCTCCCTAGTTGGTCTGTTGGCCTTAGAGGAGTGGTCCGTGTCGGTGGTGGAAGCCCATAATGATGGGACGATGTGATTGCGCCAGTAGGAGCGGGGAGGAGATCGATTGCTGCAGTGCCGGGACGAGGCGTTCGACTCGTTGCTGATGGCGATAAAGACGACGTAGCAGGTGGAGTAGTTATTGCAGGAGTGGGTGGAGGCGAGGTGCGGTGTTCATCTTTCGAAGGTGAAGCTGTTGGGGATTGTGCCTTCGACGGAGTTACAGTGTTCGGGTTGATGGGAGCAGAGGAGTAGGTAGGTATTCCTGTTATGGTTGACATTTTCTTGGTGCTATTACCGAAAGAGAACTTCGAAGATTTGTGTCAGCAGACAGAGTGGCGATTAAGTGGTATGAAGGAATTAATCACAATCTTCTCAAAAATCCATTCCAATCCAACTTCCAACTTTAAAAGGTACCAGATCGACGTCATGTCACATGATCAAAGTCACGTGGTTAGTCAGCCCATAAATTTTACAACACTCCAAAAAAGAAGGCCATGCTGTTAAAGCCAAGCCAAAAAAGCAGAGAAAAGGACCACTTTAGAACCCCAAAACAGATGAGAACGTGTTAATTGCATAAGGAAGTACAGACGAAGAAAAGTGCTCACAGTAGTAAAATACAACTGGTACAAAGAGAAAGGAAAAATCCGAATTCTTTTATGCCTCAAGATTGCCCTGTCCGTTCTTGACGCATATCCTCTATCTTTAAGAACCCCCAATCCCAAGTGCCTCACCATTAAAGAACTAGCAAAGCACCGCTCTTCTATGCCCCCACCAACATCCATTAAACATTGACGGTTTTGCGGTAGGTGAATCTCTTATCCAGAACCACCCTTGAACTTCTTGCCGAAGAGCAACAGCTGGACTTGGTCATAGATCGACAGCACACCAGCACCAGCAACACCACGAAGGATGTTCGCGCCGGCACCCTTGAAGAAGGAACGGACACCCTCCTTTGCTGCAATCTGGCGTGCGGCATCGAGCGAGGACTTGTACTTAACGGCCTCACCGGAGGTCATCATCATACGACGACGGATAGTGTCCAGAGGATATGACGCAATACCAGCACCAGTTGTGACGGTCCAGCCCAGCAAGAAAGAAGCCAGGAAGTTACCCTCTAGAGCACCAACCAGGACGACCGGTTTGAGCGAATCGTACATGCCAAAGTACAGACCACGGTAGACAATGATACCCAAAACGGAAGGACCGAAACCACGGTAGAGACCGACAAGGCCGTCAGAGGCGAGGGTCTTCTTGTAGACATCAACCAGACCGTTGAATTGACGGTCACCACCGCCTTTGGCAGACTTGGCATCATTGGCGAGACGGGTACGAGCATAATCCAGAGAGTAGACAAAGAGCAATGAAGTAGCACCAGCAGCCTAAAGCATTTAGCAAAAAAACGTTAGCGTGACTTCTTCCCGCCAGATCGGAGATTATGGGTCCGTACACCACCAGAGGCCAGGTTGCCAGCCATCCACCAGGCATAGCCATCGCGTTCCTTCTTGAAAGCGAACATCGACTTGTAGGTGTCGCGGAAGGCGAAGTTCAGGGCCTGAGTCGGGAAGTAACGGATAACGTTGGCAGTGTTACCTCTCCATAGAGACATCACACCTTCCTGTGTAGCGGTCCGGCGGAAGCAGTCAATGATACCATTGTACTTGCGATCCAGACGACCAGCTTTGATCATTTCATCCTATTATGTCAAGATCATATCAGCTCTATCTCTGGTCCATAGTACTACTGATTTGTAGGAGAGAAATTTTTTCTTCTCGCGGATGCTTGGTTGGGCAGCAGCCTCGTATTGAGGAATCGCCATCGTATGCACGACCAAAGCGATCCTCTTGATGGCCCGGGGGGGAAAGGGGCATTTCCATACCTGGTTTTGGATCAGGAGCTTGATACGCTCAATGGGAGCAGCAGCAGTCTTCGAGACAGCGGCGGAAACACCACCCACTAAGGGAAAAGTTAGTTACTCAACATCCACTCATCTTCCATGTCAAATGATATGAATTCCATCGCTTCCCAAAGGAAGAAAACCAATTGAAGTCCCCAAGAGACAAGAACTTACTCAGGAAGTCTACTACGAAGCCCTATTTACGGAGATCATCAGCACTGAAAAACTGCGCCATCGCCCGAATCCGGTCATCACCGGCCACCCACGAGGTCTCCTTGCCAGAAGGACACCTGAGAGAGGCCATTGTAACGGAACTTGGATAGCCCGCACGATGGGCCGAGAGAGGAGAGGGAAGAGGACTTACCGGCATCCCGAAGATGCTCCTGTCGGCCTGTGAAACTTCACCCTTGGCCATGTTGACCGCTGTGAGAAACGCAAACTCTTAACAGAAAAAGGATGACCTGAGAGAGGAGATTGGGAATGGAAGATGTAGAGGGGAGAGGCGTGGGAAGAAGACCGAAAGACGCGGTGATGAAGAAAAAGGAAAAGAAAAAAGGAGAGAAAGGAATGAAAAAAAAAAAGGCGAGCTGGCTCTTGTAGCGGGAAGAAGCGAAGGACCGGACGCAAGAACTCGCACCAGGATTAATTAAGTTAGTCGTTGCCAGAGGGAACTACGGTAGATTTCGTAACCCCTGTTCCGATGGACCGACTCGACGTTCTTGCAGTCTTCTTCTTATATACAGTTTTTTTACTTCTATCATACATATGAACGTGACTTGATCAAAATAATAATAACTTGTAAACATGATCCTAATATTAAGCTTGCTTGAAAATCTATAAAATATTAACAAATACTCTTACAGTACCAGACTGCATAGCTGAGAATTACATACCATATCATATAAGGAAGAGTCTTCACCCATCATAGAATGGATTATTAGTTAGGTTAGTGATAAAAAGTAATAAATATTATATCGATATTGCAGATCTATTGTAAAGAAAAAAGCCCTTATTCAAATTCGAGAAGAAAGCAATTGCAAGTAATAACCTTAGAGGAAGGAGAGAAGCTTGCTGCAAAGCAAATAGCTAATAAACAATCAGAATTAGATGCTGATAAAAGAAAAGCAATGGAGAAAACTCCAACCGTTGTCTTTTGATTTCCATAATGTTACCTAATGTATCCAAGTTCGTAATGCTCATGTATCAATAATACATACCGGCAGTCAGCCTGACACTCTCCGAAAGTAACTATCACCGACCCGGCGATCCAACAAAATTCAAATTGAACAAATCCACCAAACCATACCTCACTAGGAGACAAAGGAAACGGAAGGAGCCGCTAAGCACTGCTAAGGATGAGACCTCTGCCGACATCTCCCGATCATTAGCATGCCTCAAGTTTTATTGAGACTGAAGTTTTCTATATATCCACATGCCTCAGATGGGTTTACGTTTGGTATGATACTACGTAGTATGATATCATATTGTCCATATAATAGTAGTAATATAAATCATTCTCAAATTTGATAATATCATACCTGGCATCAATTATATCTATAATATACCGACCCGAATAACAAAATACTGATTTGTACATAATACGAAGCAGTAATTACAGTACCAGTAGTAGTATGTTCGATATCATACGTTTATTTTTCCTTTTAGTTTCTTGCGGAACCACTATTAGGAGGTTCGCTCCGCAAAATCTTTTGTTGGGATTGAGCAGTGAAAAGTAGTGACACAAAATAGTAATACAGACAGGGTAAATTGTGGCTTGAGTAAATTGTGGCTTGAGTAAATTGTGGTCGAATGTCCTTCTGGACCTTGAATGCGATAAACTCATCTCAGGTGCTGACGATTGATCCCTTGGCTATCCACCAGTTGATCGTCTTCCAAGCTCTTAGAAATATTTAAGAAAAGAAAGGAAAATCCGAAACAAACTCGTGATAACTTTCCCTCCCCTATGGTAAAGATATCCCTGCGAAGCTCATCAAAGATATGCTCCATAAGCTAGCACAGTAGCATACCCTGCTTAAATATTAGAAATGTGGAACAGACCAAGTAGCAGTTTTCACGAAACAGGGAAGCCCCAATGGAGTCATTTAGTAACAGGCCCAAAACAGAATTTCAAAGCGTTGGTCTATCGCCGTGAAACGAATCACTCTGCAAGTATAATAAGGTAATCAGAACAGAAAGGGAAAGTGACATGCTTACTCCATTGTTATCATCATGGTTGTCAGCGTACATTAAGAATGGCAGTTGAGGAACATTTGTAAATCATGATAGTAGTACATAAAGTTGGTCTTGTTTAATAACGTTAGCGAAGGAAAGGGATACTGGAAATTGAACTATTGGCAACAGTCAGGTTGAAGGACAGATCATTACCCACTGTATGGAAGAAAAATGTGGTAGTGGGGATTGGATCGTGTTTGGCCCTCGATCGTCATGAAGAAGGCCGGAGGCCCCGTGTGATGAATCAAGGTAAAGAAGGCTTGAATGGAATGAAAGTGCATATTTGTTGATATAGGGATATCAATTCCTACAGTGCCTTTCAGGGAGTTGACAAACACGATGGTTTTTGATATGCGTTCAGGGTCGGCTTGGCATTATAATCCAGTTGAATGTACGCGTTGTCAATTTGTACATCATGTTCAATCGTTTTGTCAACGAGAAAGCGAAGTGCCTAGTATGATGGAGTAGGCGAACCAAGGTGCTCGCCGTTTCCAACTCATCCAGATCATCCGTGCGGTCCTTGTGCGGATTGGATATCGGAGCAACGCTCTTGTTGTTGCAGTCCTGGATTCGATCAAGGAGCAACGTGAGAAGCCTTGTCCGACGTTCGGAACTCTGCTCGTACCATGCAGCGTGAAGTTTTTGTTGATAAGTTAATGTTCGCTCAAAAGAAAGAATTGCAGAGAGAAAGAAGATCGTGAGTCGAAGCTTGTAGATCTCGTTTGAGAATCCAGTGAGCATTTCTTGCTGCCCTGTTGTCGAAATGAAAATAAGTGTTCGTAGACGGCTATGTTGAATATACTAATCAGTACTCGATGAGTATGATATAATTGCAGAAATATACAACTTACTTCCATGTCATCTCCTTCAAACTTTGTGGCCTTCCACTGTCCATCACTGTACTCCAATATGGCGTGGTATATCTGGGTACGGATTAATTCGGCTTCAAAGCGAAGCGATTCCTCTGGGCCAGGTATCCAGGATCCGTATCGAGTATAGCCAGTAAAGGCTTCGTCTTGAGAGGGGGAACGACGAACGAGAATATGCGGATCGAAATGAACCACCACCAGTTTGTGGAAAAGACAACCAGCAGGAATGGTTGCAGGATAGATCGATCTCTGATGGTATGGTAGCAAGGGATACCACATAAAGCTGCCACTGCAATGACGCTGGCATAGTTAAGAGTTACACAGAAACCTTAGAAGGTCTATTGGAGCTAATAATGGCCCCGAATACCGTAAATGTACTCTAATGTTGTCTTTGAAGAGGCCAACAATATTTGCGGTATTTGAAGCCGCCTGCTCAAGCTCCCACTGGCGTCTTCACTGGCCCCTCGTCGATCTTCCGTTTCCTCTCAATCGCATTGTCCGAAATACAGACACAGGCATTAAAAGCTCCACAATATCTACCCTCAGACGATTTGGATCCAACTCATCATCCCAGGTACCAACGGAGAGGCCATTGATTCGTAGCCTCGCGTTCCGTACTACCATAGGCGTTTCGTCGTTCGTCAGTAGCTTCGAACAGTTCATCTTTGGCGTATGGCAGGTGAGGATCAAACTTTCCTGTCTCGTCAAATACCACATCACGTGTCGATGATACCTGTGTCCAACATCTTGAAAGACAAATCCATTTCGATGCACTGTACCTCTGTGAATGCCGCATATGTACAGCATATAATAAGAAAAAAAATAACATCCCAGGTCCGCTCTTTGAGCCGGTCAAAGGAAAACTCACGGAGAACGCCTATATTCCGTGATACTTAACATACGTTATGGTACCTGGGTAAGTATGGTGCTCACCTGCTAGGGCTATTCCCTCAGGGTATGCTAGAGCCTCTGTTTCCGAATTAAAGCGGGTATTCGATCCTCAACATTGTGGCATTCAGAGCTGTCGTCCCAAATCGGCAGAAAATTTTAAGCTCTGCAATTGTTATTTTGGTGTTTTCTAATTCCGTAGACTTGTCCTGAATATTCGAATAAATTAGAAATTGCGTTTAACAGCTAGTTAACTGGATTATTTTGAAATATCATACCCCGCTATCAGAATTTTCTGCTGTTTTGCCACTTCAACAGATGTCTCGAATAGGCTTCGAACCGCAAGTCCCACTGTCCCACAGGTTCGATTACCCGCTTTAATGGGTTCCAAGCACATTCCCAGACGGCGCGACGTGGGTAATGGTGGGCTAAAAATTTCGTTGGATCCGAGCTGCTTCCCAGTCGTGATCGTTGAACGAGGAACGGATCCTTCTTGTCCCGTTCACGACAGTGAAATAGACGTTTGGTCGTATGCTTGCAGGTCACTATGAAGCTGGTTGAACATCTCAAATACCTGCTGAAATGAAGCGTTGAAGGCATAGACATATGGCATAAGTGGACTTAGGCTGCGTTTGTCCCGTGCATCGAACTCCAATAGGGATGTTCGTGATTACTTCCCGGTTCAATACAACGCGACAACCAGCGCTTGCATCTTGATACCGCATGATAACCTCATGAGCATCACTTATTACTCTGAGGTAAGACTGAGATGAGATAATAAACCGTCCTGATTTATTAGCATTAGTTATCAATCAGCATATGTCAAACATACTTGCAGTCAGGTCAACAATAATCTCGTCCGCTATCGGATTTCAATTTCCAAACGCGAAAGATATGAAGAATCATAGCCAACAAGGTAATGAATGCGGATTGGAGCAGGCAATGATATTTGATAATATCCACGGTTGACGACGGCATCGATGCTACTATTGAGATTCTCTCGATGTGGAGAGCTAGGCAGTCGTATGGCTTGGACTCTGGCATTCATCTTCTGGAGCCTCAATATCTTATATCCGTTTTAGGCTCTACAATCAACAAAAAGCCTCATAGATTAAAACGACTTGTGCGATTTGCTGGCTTAATTCCCATGAGCTCGCTCGGCCCTTACTGCCTCCGGCACACATGTTTTCAGGTAAATGAGATTCACATAAAGCAAAGCAAACAGACACTCAAGTAGCCGCTTTGTCGTCGACTGCATTCTAAGAGTCTTGGTTCATCTTACCCACACTTTGGAGGCAGCTTTCCACATTTTGATGTTAACATCACGGATTCCATCAGCCTGCCACTGGTTCAACCCATAGATATCTCTGAAAGTCTGGGCGAACTGTGCCAATGTGTTTGTGCACGCCATATCGTACCCCTCCTCGCCTCGTCCCAACCGATCAGCATCTTAGGGGGCTTTTTTTGGCGGGAACTGCTCTGGGCTGTAAGGGGTCCACAGTCCGCGGTCAGCAGAGACATCATGATTGTGGCTGGATACCTCGGATCCTCGGCCAGCAGGGTATCGTTGCACCGTGTTCACCACAACATTACAAGCAGCAAATACATCTGAAGAGGGATCTTTTTAATAGATGGCAAGAGAAGGTCCCTTACCTAGGTACTGACAGGTTGATGACTTTAATGGATAAACAAAGATGGCAGCTCCGAAAGGAATATTGCGCATAAATTGTTTTTCCGTAGTCTCAGTGACCCTAGCGCCAACCGTAGTTACAAAGTTCAAACATTTCTTAGCGCGTGAGAGTTAAGGTATCCAGGTCCCGCGCTAAAATCCTAATCCTGACCGTTTTTATCTAATACAGACTAACCCTGACACGCCAAGGGCAACGCCAATCCAGGTTTGTGTAAGTCCGGGACCTGGATAACGTCCCCTATTTTGTCCAATTTTGCCTCATTTCACGCCCACATTCGGTCGAATATCTTTTTATGCTACAGTTCAATTATTCCCAAAAGTTCAT
>NPHW01003125.1:0-18289 GCA_002240705.1 Elaphomyces granulatus
AATTACGAACTAATGTGTGAAGCTAAGTCTAATCTGGGAGGGTGTCTGTATATCTTCGGGATGGTGTCTGTATAACAAGGGGGAGTGTCTCTGTATAATTACCCTATTTGAAACAGAACCCCTGAGGATAACTGTTGTTGGTCCTTGGATGGCAGAACACAGGTCACAATTTTTAGGCCTTCTGGAGACTGAGCCACCAGGTGGATGTTAGAGTTCGATAGTTCCTTGCGACCTCTTGTCAGCAGGTCCTTTTTTCAAGCAAAGGGTCTTCTAGTAGTGAGCAAGATTGGGGCAGATCCTTACCAGGAACCTGATATGTACCTATGATAGGTAGGTTTCCTCCTCCACATTCACTGTCCTTGTTATCATACCATCACTCACTCAGGGTAGCAACAGGTTCTCATTTTTGAAAAGGATTTCATGTGGCTGTTCTCCTTCTAATTACCGATACTAGTACAGTACACACATTTTCCAGATTACTGTAATTTATTTTATTTAACAATACAATCCGTAATCGTGGCTTAGAGGTTAGGGCTATGCTATCCTTCTGCATATGATATGTATTTTATTATTTCATTTCAAACTGAAAACTGTGCCTTGTGGCTGGATGAAACTGCACCGCCTGCTGCTTGGTGCCGCCTCCAACATCCGACACACAACATTCCAGTTTGACAGGGGGGAAAGAAAGGATTATATTGAATTAATTGTTATTGAACTGGGGGGTGCTCTGGCATAGACACCCTAGGTGACTATGTCATACCCTGGACTTCATACCTATACTACCCTCATGATCAGTTACTGGTGCATTGCTAAAAATAAGTCATCATGATCGACAATTTTTGTGCTCTTCTATTAGCTATGATAGGCGCTATCTTTTCATGAGTCATGAACTATAGGGTCACCTGGCAGGGTCCCGTCTGTTGTTTTGATTATTAAAGTAGCCTATCCTCTTCATCAGACGTCAGAGGCAATGCAGCCACAGCTGTTTCTCAGCCGTCTCCGCATTGACAGACTAGACAGTAGTGTAACCACATACCGAACCTGGCATTCAAATAGCCCCATGCATATTTTGGCCGTCCTCATTTGAGACGGAGATTCTGCATGCGTCACTAAAAAACTGCTGCCTAAGTGGATGCATGGTGCAATTTGAGAAGAATGTAACAACTCATCTTCAACAAGTGTGTAGCAATAGGGATGCCCTCGACGACGGGGCACAAACCCCCCAGATTCTGCAGAGTACATATGATATATCACAGCAGAATATCAGAGTGGGCAATAGGAAGGGGACGAGAGGAAGATCCGGGACACAGGGAGCAGCCCGGATAGGTACATAAAACTATCTGGTAGGCTGTAGCCCAGCAGCAAGACTGCCTAAAACTATATAATAATAATTAATATGATAGGTGCTTGAAGCCGAGAGCTCACTTTTTATACAAGAGTTCCACCTGTGTAGGCTCCTACTATCTGTTGTTCAGTCATTTTGTGAATAATGCTGTCGCCCCGTTTGCAATTGCTGTGCGTAATGGCGAATAAAATCCCTTGTTCAACGTTGACCAGCAATGCTTAGTATATGTATTAAGATCCTTAATAATCATTCTAATGTATGTTAATATCAACCCGAGGCTCGAGCATGTGTATTCTACCCAATCATCCAAGCCACTAAAATGATTGCTAGAACTCCAGTCTTCAGTATCATCAATATTATAGCTGGTTCGTGGAATCGTGGGTCTTGATCTTAGTAGGCATCTCACTGGACTTAGACATCGCGTTTATTGGCTGGTGGGATGACTTGGAGTTTGATAGTACCTATATATGACTATCACCAGTTAGCACTATAAATATATATATATATTTCACGAGAATGAACCATACCTATTGGTGGTGAATGTGAGGCTATTGGCCTCTATGGAGTAATGTATGTATTTATTGGATATGTTTGTACCACCAAAACCTGTCGGACGTGTCCCACGAACTTTCTATATCTCCATCCAAATTCACAAATACAATACCAAAATTCGAGCTTCGACTCTTCATTGATATCGTATAGGACAATCATCGCTGAGGCCCAATTCCATTAGAATCCACATAATTGCTGCTACGATACACGTCGAAATGATTCATGACATCGAAATAAAGAAATGGAAGGCATTCTAATCAAAGAGAAAAGTAGCTTAGAGGTGTGTAGAGAAGCGTTGAATAGAATACTGTTATCATCAAGATCCAACAATTAGCGTCTTATTAAGAAGTCCGTAAAGAGCATCGCGGAAGCTCGAGGGAAAGAGGAACAAGATGAGAAAGAGGCAATTACCAATTTATTCATATGAGCCTTGTGACACGGAGAAGCGAAAACCTCGTCTGGCAAAAGCATGATTCAAGCCCTGTGATCCTTCCACTTGATTGCAAACCGAATGCATCAAGCAAATCAAGGGGAGACAGATACCACTAGTTAACGATACACTTCTTTTTCCTGTGCAAAACGGGGAATTCCTTATCCAAACCGCTGATATATGAGCTCGAAGCAAGCAGATTCAACATCATATTTCAGATGCTGGGGGGACTCGGGGTCAAATATTTTGATCGAGAACACTTATCATCAACCAGATCATATAAATTTCACTGGAAAGAGAGAATCCTACCTTATAGTGCTGATGAAGTCGTTCGAACGTGCCTGACAACCAGCCCCTTCTGACCTCAAACCAAAACTTTTGGCCGAGTCGGGGTAAAGTTAACTTCGTACACGTAGTTTATAAGGTTAAAGTAGTTGATAATTGTCATCACATATCAGCGCACGTACCACAAGAGCTCCATACAAGGATGAGATAGCAAATTGCAGCCACAATCGTACCCGCAAAAAGTTAAGAATCATTAAGCTTAAAACCCTTTATTACTTGCGATTACACCATACATTGTACATTCCGTACTGCACGCCTTCAATAGATGAAGTTGCTTGTAACTATTCAAAAGAGAATCGGAATATGTACATTCTTTTTTTTACCGTGTCCATAAGTGATAAGAAACATTAAATAAACTTTTAATTGTACTCTTGTCAATAATTAGGGAAAATGTAACTATATATATATGAATAATATTGAAGTTTTGTGTGTGCAATACCTAAAACTCGCTTACATGTATGCTTCAAGGTTACTAGTTACTTGATACTACTAGTGTAACTATACTTCGTCGATAGTTAATCGATAGTGTATGATGTATTGTACCAAGAGGTACCGATACAATTCAAGCGGCCAAAGATGGATATAGATATTGCCCCAGTTTTTGAGTCTATATTTGTAGCCAATCTTACACCATTTGTGGCTTACTTTGGCTTCTAAGAATATGTATATCATAGGTATATTATATATATACAACCTATGACGAGGGAGATTTAAATTAAAGGATTGCACACCGCTATTATTAACTATTTAAGTGGCTATTGTGTAGTTTAACCCCAATTCCAGAATAGGTGTCAGAAATCTTGGCCAATAATAGTAAGGCTTTGGGTTCTTTAGATAGTTAGTTCTGGATGAATGAAAAGGGAAACTGAAAGAGAAACAAGATAAACAAGACCAGTCTCTATATATGTATCATAGGAATATCTGGAAGATTCACATTTGGAAGTAGATCTTGTGAAAAACATACCATCCTCAATCATGGTTGAAGTGAATACATATGCAGAAGATGGAACAAATAATTAATAATACTACTATGTATACAACTGCAATGCCCTCAAGAAGTTAGGGTGAAGTGGCTATCATATGACACAGATCCGGAACAGATAAAAGCCAAGAATTTTAAAAGACCACCCTTTAAAACCCCTTCCACTGCCCCATCAAACGCTGTATGATAGGAAGAAGATCCGTCCCTGCTATCATACAAAGAAAAAGTTGAATGCTGAATGTGTTGAACGCGACCTTCACGAGCCTATTGGCTGGTCGACGGACTGTGGGTTTACCCGTAATAAACAAACGGCATGACGCGTCCTTCTTTCCAGTTCTTTCCAGGTCTCTATCATACCTTGAAAGTATTTTTGTATTTAGCTGAAAGGTTGGTTTTTCTGTAATAACTAAAAAAATACACCAAGTATTGTCTCGAGACTTCCATGGTTGTTGAGGAAATTGAATTTACTATTTTTTTTTTTTTTTTTTTTGATTACCCCGCAGTCGTATATTTGTGCGGTTTGCCCGGGGCGTGGCGCTGAGTCGAAAAACTCCAACATATGACCCTTTTGAGCGTGTTATAATGCAACATGTGGAACCATAGGAGTTGAGTTACAGCTGCACCAGTCTCCTCCAGGTTACCAGGCTAATCAAGAGGCTGAAACCGAGGAGTTGTGAATGAAGCTGAAAGTTGATCATATGCTGTTCTTTATGAGTCATAAGCAGGTAAATGTTGCTGCCTTAAGATTTTTTTACAAAGGTCCAGCTGATCCGGTACTAAATAAATACGTAAGTTACGGTACCCGGTGGTTTTCCGGTGGATTTCCCCTCCCTAAAACAAAGGGTGGCAACCGCCGGTTAATTACAATACTAGGAGCATTACGGAGTATTAATACCTTTCATACTAGTAAAGACGGCATGAAGCACGCACTTGGCATCTTCCTTTTTCCTATGGGAGGGTTGAGATCCTCTTTGGCATCCAATGATGATCATTTGAAACGTAGGGATCTGTCTTTCTATCAGATCATTTCCATGGAAACCTATAACAACACACATTTTCTGTTCAGTCTGTTTCAGCCGTGTCCTTGTCAAATAGGATATATGTACAGTCCCGATACCGGTATGCATACCTACATCATCCCTGCTGTATTGTTTTCTACTGTAATTGATTTGTTCAGCTAGGTTCCACTAGTGTCACAAGACCCACGGCGGGGTATCCACCTGCCATATAAATCTGTCCACCCACCCACCCACCACCAACCGTTCAAAAAAATCGGGCAATTTCTTTCTTCGAAAAATCAGCAGTCTGCTATCTCCTCAACAATGTCCAGTGATCGTGGTCGTGGGGGTCGTGGGGGTGGTGGCGGCCGCGGTCGTGGGCCTCCAGGCGGACGTGGTGGTGGCCGAGGAGACTACCCTCCTTATCAGGGAGGAGGAGGGGGTGGAGGACGAGGAGGAGGAGGACGAGGAGGCGCCCCAGGGTACTCCGATTATGGTGGTGGCCAGGATTTCCGGGGCGGTCGCGGTGGTGGTGGAGGACGCGGCGGCGGTAGAGGTGATCGAGGCGGCGATCGAGGAGGATTTGGTGGAAGAGGCCGTGGTGGTCCAATGGAAACCCAAGTCTTCAGGTGAGATCTCGTGTAGCTGTCCTTTGGTCGGCCCAACTGATAGTTCTATTACAGTGATGGTGGCCCCGTTTCCCCTCCAGACTCTCATGTGACACGCATTGAAAAGGAGACAGAGACTGCTCTTCAGATCGCCGGACAGAAAGCCGGCGCGCAGACTGGAGACCCCCGATTCCCTCCTCGGCCAGGCTTCGGAAGCCAGGGAAAAGTTGTGACGCTATGGGCCAACCACTTGCACATGATGTTCCACGGTGATTTGCTCTTGTTCCGCTACAACGTCGAAATACTGCCAGATCAAAGTGGCAGAAGGCCAGCAGGCAAGAAGGCGCGACGAATTGTTCAGCTGTTGCTCGAAGAGCATCTTCCTCAGTACGGACGTAACGTTGCTACCGATTTCAAATCCAATCTCATCAGCCGGAAGGAAATCGACCTCAATGATGACGGTTATGAGATTGTCTATCGGGGTGACTTTGAGGAGGAACCCGGACCGCATGCGAAAACTTACAAAATCCGACTACAGTTCACGGGCGCGCTCACCGTGTCTGAACTTATGAATTATCTTACCTCCACCGGCTTCGGTGCACTGTTTGGCTCGAAGGAGGAGATAATTCAAGCCCTAAACATTGTGTTGGGCCATCACCCCAAGGCAGCGTCCCATATCGCCTCCGTCGGGGCAAACAAGCACTATCAGATGCCCAAAGACTATTCGGACAAGTTCGACCTAGGGGCCGGCCTCCTAGCTCTCCGAGGATTCTTTGTCAGTGTGCGTGCTGCAACAGCTCGCGTAATGGTTAATGTCCAGGTGAAGAATGCAGCATTTTACAATGATGGTCCTCTCGAGGCCTTGATGCGTGCATACATGGGAGAGAATGGTCCTAGCAAGGTCAAGTTAGCGAATTTCCTCAAGCGGGTATCTATTGATATTACCCACCTGACTAGCAAAAATAAGCAGGGTCAAAGGGTCCCTAGGGTCAAGATGATTGAAAGCCTTGCAACCCCCAACGATGGTCAGGGCCAGTCTTGTCCGCCAGTTGTTTCCAGTTTTGGTGCCGGCCCTAAGGATGTCAAGTTTTATCTTGGGGGTTCGGACGATGAGAAAAGCCAGAGCCCAGGGGGGCGGAATGGCAAGAAACCAGGGAAAAAGCCACCTGGTCAAGCTGGGCCTGGTGAGCTGATTAGTGTTTTTGATTATTTCAAGCGAGGTAAGTCCACTGATATTGAAATCTACATGCATCACACTGTGGTTCTCAATATGCCTAGTTCGCAGAGGAAATTTCTAACTAATGTTACCAGAGTACGGCATCACCGTTCAGGATCCAAGCCTGCCTGTCGTCAACGTCGGCAACCGTCAGAACCCAAGATATTTGCCGGCCCAAGTCTGCCACGTGATGCCAGGCCAGCCTTCGAGATCCAAATTGAGTGGACAGCAAACTCAGAAAATGATCAAATTTGCAGTCCGAAAACCGGTTGAGAATGCAAATTCGATTGTCAACGCCGGAGTTCAGCTGCTTGGATTTGATCCAACAAATTCTACGCTCGTATGTTCACAGCTCTCACTTACTTGGGCAATTAGCTGACCTCACAAGGATGCCTTTGGAATTAGTGTAAACCCGAAGCTAACAGTCGTGCCTGGCCGTGTCCTAAACAGTCCTAGTGTGAGGTATGGTGGAAATCAAGTCGCAAGCACCAGGTTCGGCAGCTGGAATATGCAAAATATTCAGTTTTCAACAAAGTCAACTCTACCTTACTGGACTTATCTTTGGATATCGTCCCAAGACGGGCGTGATCAATGGAGAGACCCTTCGGACTTGAAGTACACCATAGATGCCTTTACAAGTATGCTCAAGGCCTCTGGTGTGAACGCTGCAGATTGTGTTCCAGGTCTACGAATAACTGTCAATCCTGGGAATGTCGAGTCGGAAGTCGATAATGCAGTCCGTCGATTCGCCGGCAATAATAATCCTCCACAAATGTTGCTGGTGATTTTACCGTACGTCGATACAGCAATATACAATCGAGTTAAATATGCCTGCGACGTTAAAGAAGGGTTGCTGAACGTTTGTGTCACTGCCCAGAAATTCGGCAAACAAAATAATCACCAATACTATGCGAATGTTGCTCTCAAATTTAACCTCAAGCTCGGTGGTCGAAATCAGTTTCTCGAGAACAATAAGCTCGGGCTCCTAGCTGAGGGCAAGACTATGGTTGTTGGTATCGATGTTACCCACCCTTCTCCAGGGTCATCGTCAAAAGCGCCTAGTGTAGCGAGCATTGTCGCTTCCATTGATCAGTGGCTTGCGCAATGGCCAGCGGACCTACAACTACAACAGGCCCGTCAAGAAATGGTGTCCGGTCTTGAACCCCTGTTCGTATCACGCCTTCAATTATGGATGAAACATAACAAGGAGTACCCTCAGAATATCCTTGTATACAGAGATGGTGTATCCGAGGGTCAGTATGAACAAGTGCTTGACCAAGAACTCCCGGCTCTCCGCCGAGCTTGTGAGAAGACATATCCAGCAACGGCAACAAAGCAAGGCCTCCCGCGTATAACCATCATCGTTGTCGGCAAACGGCACAATACTCGGTTTTACCCGACCACTAAGGAAACCGCCGACCGATCGTCGAATCCACAGAATGGTACCGTTGTTGATCGTGGGGTTACAGAGGCGCGCAACTGGGATTTCTTCCTGCAGGCCCATGCTGCCATTCAAGGAACGGCTCGTCCAGCCCATTATTACGTCGTCTATGATGAAATATTCCGATCTCGCAAAGTGCCTGCGCCCTTCCAGAATTCCCAAGAAGTGGTCGAAGACCTTACCCACAACTTGTGTTACCTCTATGGAAGAGCTACAAAGGCTGTCAGCATCTGTCCTCCGGCATATTATGCCGATCTTGTCTGTGAACGAGCCCGATGTTACCTTAGTAAATTTTTCGACCCGACTCCTGTCGCCAGTCCGGCAATGAGTGAAGTTAGTGGTGGACAGCAAATCTCGGAAGCGGACTCTAGCCAAGTGAAAATCCACCCCAAGGTCCGCGACTCGATGTTCTATATCTAGCCGGGTCTCGTGTCCGGGGGCGTCGGAAGAATAGGGAAATTGCACCAAAGACTAACAGTCAATTTGGGGGGGGGGGAAACACTTGATCACAACGCCAAAATCTTTTCAAATTGATGGTATAGATACAAATAAATTGACAAGCACTTGACACCATTAGTATAAAAAGAAAAAACCCTGAAGTCCTTGATTGTAGATCTTGACTTGGACCTAACACCCTCAGCTGCACAAGGAAAGAAGCCTCTTATCATACAGTGGACATGTTTTCTTTCTCTGATCAATTTCCCAAGCTTTCCTGAGCATTTCTTCCGCTTACTCTACATAGCACACTGGATTATGATATGATAGGACGTCATTAGCTAACATCAACTATTATCGCAATTTTATTACTGTCGGATTATTTTTAGCCCCATGAGTCAGGAGCTTTCCTATCTCTGTTGCTACGTACCTGTATTGATAGTACGTATTGATTACGATAGGCCCATCAGTGGTTCCGTTTGTTAGGTAGTTGACTTTTACCCCTCTTCCGAATGCCTTCTCTTCCTTATCTTTGGAGAATGAAAACAACTGTAATTGCTACAGTCATTTCTATCTGTATGGTAAGTCCCTTAATCAGTATGTGGTACCATGCATCATACTAATCAACAGGTAATGAGCCCGTATGCCATAGGATAAACTGAAGGGTCTCGAAAGCAACGACTACGAGTTCGGTCAAAAAACACTCCGTCGTCAGCCGACGAACACAACAATGGGTCCGTCAGGAACTACCTCCCTCCACCTCCCCGCGAGCATGGCCATTGTTCAAAGAAGCCATCGGAAACCTCGACGTGAACGGGTTAGGCAAATTCATCCTCTGTCAAAGCCAAACCACCGAAACAAGTCGATGACGAAGAAGGCCAGTTTGACTCGGTAGGATACACCATGTAGAAGGAGTGGAAAGCAAATGACGTTGACAAGTCTCTTCTCTTGTCGGGCTTATTCGTGGCTAGAAAACAGCAAAGGAGATGAAGGATTTGTTCAATCAACATTACGAAGGCTCAGACTGGGTTACTCAATACCATGTCCTATTGGAATTTTACACTGTCAAGTACGACGATCTTGACTCACATTGTCGTGTATAAGACTGCAGTTGAGAAAATGGAAACCCTCGAAATCCATCCTCATGCTCTTCCAAGTTCATGGCTGCCCTGAGCGGGCAGAGCGACAGCGATTTCTAGCCCGCACGCCCGGGCTACCAAACCAGCAAGCCCGGACCACCCTCAGCTACGAAGCGATAGCTGCTAGATTAGGAAATGATAATAGGGAACGTGGTGGTTAGCTGGCAATTTAGTGTGTCAATTTGTCGGATATCATATGTCTGCCATGGCGAATTTCTCATGTTGTTGCCTAGGTAGGATCTTTGTGAGTCCGTCCGCAGACATTAAGTTGGTGGGTGTTCATTCGGAACCAGAATCTGCGGATGTCTATATGATTCAATTTATTAGTGGTGAACTTCGGATGGTCATTCTTCATCAGCCAGATGGTTTGCTTGCTTGTTATCACAGGCAATGCGAACTTGGTGGATTGGATTGAAGGCAATATCGTTGAGGAACCGTTGCAAAGCGATGAGTTCTTTTGCCATATGTGATAATGTAAGGAGTCCTGCCTTCGTCGCTGACGTGGACCTTAACTCCAGTGTTTCTAATGTATTAACAGTCCAAGATGTTCGACGCAATACTCGAGATAAAGGAGATGCACGAGGATTCTCGCACACAAATTCAAAAGTTTGACACGCAGTTTTCCAAGTTCGATACCAATACTGGATTTCTGTCATTACAACAAACAGTGGAACAGCAGCAGAGATATTTTTATATCGCAAAGGTACGCCTATTTCAAAAGATATATCTGTATTTCACAGAGAAGCGTCAAATACCAGACAGCCTTATCTTGATATTTATCTGCTTCAGATATTAAGATCACGAGTTGATCTTGATTTCCGTTTCCCATTCCAGCGACGACAGAGTCGATCTAAGATCTTTATGATGTCAAGACAGCGAAGGGAGGGCGTTGTCCCAGCATTTCAGACCCTTGAGACAAGGAAGACGTAGGGTGTTCTTGTTGGTGGGCAAGTTCTTCGGACAGACGAATGTCGAGGAAGGGTGGAAGTGTAATCGACGTATTAGCAGGTATCTAGTGACATGACGGCTTTATTAGTTTCAACTCTCACCGATTCAACCAACTGATCATGATCTAGGATTTGGCAGATGAAAAGGTTTCATATATGTAGGGATGGGTATAGTGAATAGACGTAGACGAGGACCAACCGTCCGAAACATCGCCAACGGACGCGTACGAGCAAGAAGCTCGTGGGAAAACATGATGAAGCTAAAGTCAGGAACGCTGGTATAACCGTTTGATTAAACGACACCCTGAATTCACTGTACAAAAGGGGGAGACAATTGAGATTGAGAGACAACGGGCAATGACTACACAATAATTTCGCGATTTCTTTGGCAGATATGAGGATGCTATTGATAAATATAAAACCAACAATGCTGAAGTCTGGAATATGGATGAGACTGCACTAATAAGCTACGCCATCTGATAAATCGAGTATCGAACCGTTTGCTCGAGCTCGGAAACAGAAGATCTTCCTCTTCGCCGCACATCATATACTAGTGTGATGGAAAAAAAGCCAAGAGATCCGACGATGTACACCCAAGATATGCCGTCTATCCAATGTTTGCACACTGCTTGATATCGCGAATGGCGCACAAGGCAAAGCGATCGGGATTGTTCCAAATCCAAATATAATTGATAGTATATTTCGTTTCACAACTTACATCTTAAAAGCCGAAGTACATCATCGTTACTATTATTAGGTGGCATCTGTGCCATTGATGATCTCTATCATTTGTGTCCTGTGTGCATCCTACTTTCACAAAGCCAGTTCTTCTCTAAAATATGATCAACAAGTTTATACTAGTAGACTGGGTGGTGAATTGAAATTCCAAGCCGCTGGTTAAAATAACAATTCACGCCCTTCACTGCCCCAGTGCCCCCTACTTATTGCCCCTCTGCTTCCTAGCTTCCCTCGCTCCTCCAGCTGCTTGTCGTCTTTCCAGCACTGTGTCGAATCTCATCATGATCGATATCATATAACCTCGACCGTTACGACTTCTAATAGTCTATAGATGACTGTATCCAGTTGGAGACGTCGCCCTTTTAGGAATCAAAATTCAGAAATACACTGGAATTTCAGGTATGGGGAAATCAGTCCAACTTGCAAACTAAGAAGTTACCTTACGTTGCCTCGGATCAGTATCATATTATACGGTCGAACGTCCATTCCCATCAGCAACTCCCCAGCTGCCGGAGCCTCACCCAGCTGAAGATCGAGTCGCGACCGGCCGCTGCGGCCTTTTTGTTGCCCCAACGCTCAATCTCTGAAAAGGTGGGTATTGTTAAAAAGGATTGATGTTTACTTATTATTAAGCACCTTCAAACTAACTAGATC
Organism: Elaphomyces granulatus; assembly: GCA_002240705.1. Classification (NCBI taxonomy): domain Eukaryota; kingdom Fungi; phylum Ascomycota; class Eurotiomycetes; order Eurotiales; family Elaphomycetaceae; genus Elaphomyces; species Elaphomyces granulatus. Next base: position 11,831 of record NPHW01003125.1, read on the forward strand.
ATAGCGTCCCTAGCAGGACCCAGACAGAGAATAAAAGGGCTCACTTCATCAGTATTGTCTGAAGGTTGATTGCTTCCTTACGATGTACTAGGTGCAAACGAATGGGATACGCAACATCCGAATAACATGGACCAGCGACGCGAAGGCGCGACTAGAGAATGAGTTCGAGAACCAGCTTAGGAGAATAAAGGGCCTATGTGAACCCAAAACCTTCGATTCTGCGAGAAGGCTGGGGGCTAATTCGGTTTGCGGCCCATGAAACAAACATCTCTTCATGAGCTATGGTGTCCGCCGGCGTCAGCGGACCGAAAAATGCCAGAACCACCATTGCCCGCGTGTTCCTGGTCGTCCAAGTTCGGCGGAGTCGACCATCCTCGATCGGTATTGATATTCCAACGGCGGAATATGACTCGTCTATTTCGTTCCACTCATCTGCGTCTGAATAGACAATGTGTGCGCCGTGGGATGCGACGGACAGTAGTTTAGACCGTGCCGCAGCAAGAGGCAGGTGAATCTGTGCCGGATGATAAACCCTTCCCGTTGTATTCCCCACAGGCCGCAATGCCATGCCTCCCGGGCCATTGAGACTGGGAGCAGAAGGGAAATCGTGGAGCTGGAATAGAGGTTAGACCACAGAGGCGACCACCGGATGGACTGTGTTCTGCAACTGGGGAAGAATCGGCGATCGTGCTGGGAAACGCCCTGCGAGAAGGATGGTATTGATATACGGGGCTGGAGGGTGCAGAATTGAGAGCCCATTCGAGGCTCCGCCTGATTCCCTTATGAGGCTTATGTCGACACGGAGGACATATCTGCCCATTCTCTACATCGGTGTATCGAAGATTCTAGAGAATGTCCTGATACTGTCCCCTTGCTGCGGGATTTTGATGCCTGCCACACTGGTCGTGGTGCAGATACATCGACTAACGTCAATCTCGAATCGCCTGTGACCATCACGGAACCCCCTGGGGAAACAACCGGTTCGACGGCAAGCTGAGATCGGCCCAAATAGCCATTAAATGTGTTGGATAGAAGTCCAATATCGCTGACCCCCGGTGGAAAAGCAATCGTTGATATATCCGGCGTCAAAACGTGAGTTTTATTACTGTTTGCGGACTCAATTCCCCCGGGATGCGTCCGGACAGTCCAATTGTTCCGGTGATAATGAAGCCGAGTTAGAGCTCAATATAATCTGGATAAAACATGGGAACAAGCAAAATGCTACTCAAACAATCTTCCGAGTTCCAGAAGTATCTCAAGATTATCGAAAATAACGATAAAATCAGATTCATTGAGTCCGATGCACATGGCAACGAACTCCTGGTAAGACAAAGAAACATAACCAAACCCCCGTTAGCACGGAGTCTGAGAGTCACCATCAGTCGCAACTATGATTTTGTTTTAGTTTTATCCGGTGGATTTTTTCCTTTCTGTCGTTTGTCCTTCTAGGGATTCAACGTCAATTGCCTCCACGCCGAATCCCTTACCCGATCCCGAGATTGGTAAAGACCCTGAGACTTTAAACCACGTTAAAACTTGAAACGCTTCAAGATTTAGAGAAGCAACGTCGCCTGCTCTCGCTACGCAGGCATACTGGCCCGGGGCATTTAAACCCACGAGCCTGCAAGAGCAGGTAATGACGCAGAGAGACGCAACCAAGAAGCTCTTATAGCTAGGGCAAGTCGTCGGAAACATGAGACAACGCCTAAGTTCAGCACCATAGGTCGCAAGATGGGCAAGGCACTGAGCCATTAGGCAAAAGACCAAGAAAAGACACAGAAAAAAATTCATAGAGACATGGAGTCACTCGGAAGTACACACGATTCTACGCAGTCAAACCGCAGCAATGAGCGTGAGACCGATCATATGCTTCCAGATGCTGAAGACGAATCTGCAGTGAACGCAGCACTTGTTTTGCTTCTAAAGGAGCTTTCCCCGAGGTTTGGCTTCGCTTGTGCGTCTATACCACAAAGTACCAACTGCTAGGGCCTTATTCTTCCCTTGTATTTTGTCATCTTTTTCCAGTCTGATACTGAGCCCTGTCACTCTATCAATTCATCCGCGAGCCGGAACTGCTCGAGGATTCTCCTCCTTAGCCACCATCTCGCGATCCTTCCACTGTTGTACATGCCAAATTCGCCGGGTACTATGCTTTTCTCAGTGAGATCGCCTCTCAGCTAGCCTGGTGTGTTGCGACTTTCCAGAAACCCTCAATGAACGGGATTTCCTTTACCAAGGCCAAGACTGCTCTCTTCACGAGTCCTGACGTCTTGCATTGTTTGGGTTTCCGTATCGACTCCGAATCCTTGTCTGAAGACGATCTAGTGCAAGGCCCTCAAGCTTACGGGGACACGTGTTGGCACAGACTTTTCACCGGAATGAATGTAGCCGTCGGGTTCCCCGTCCCTTCACGCCCAGAAGGCATGCGTGGTGTGGAATTGCCGTTATCAATCATGACTACTTTCGCTAACGTCGGTTATCCGATTGCATACAAGGCCGGATACGTACTCAAGGGGTGGGAGAATGCATTGTTCCCAGTCTGTACCGATTTAAAATCGAGTCTCACCGCCACACTGCTAATGCGAGGCTTGACATGTTGGAGGTGAAGCTCGACAAGCTGGATGAGAAGCTCGATGCGAAGCTCGACAAACAAGGCATTCGGTTTGATGCCAAATTTGACTCGTTCAAACTGCAGATGTACTTAGCTGTAAGTGATCTTAGAGCCCACACCACTGCCTTGTATGATAGAGTGGATTTTTGGCCGTGTCCACTTCGTGGCGTTGTTTCAAAAATCCAGCTAATGCTTATACAGATGCTCGAAGAAGAATCATGCTACTCGTAGCACCTATTCGCTGCGCTCATAGGCTCAAACCAAAAAGATGATAAAGCTTTGAGATTTGCTTTTCTAACAGCTTAAATCCAGATGGATATTCAGCATCTTCTAGCTTTCATCACAAGAACAGAGCAGAAACCCAACATCCACGAAGTAAGACTCACGAAAAAGGACGACTATTCTCCGATCCAGAACAATCCGCGTCGTCTAGTCCCCGTGCTTGATTCTATTGCCAACCTCTATGTCAGAGATCCATATCATGAAGTCGTGGCAGTTGCTCTAAGGATTCACAACGATGTAGAGCTTATAATTGCCGCGAACTCTGATGTCTCGTCAGCGACTGAGATCCATTTGAAGAATTTTTGGAAGGCGCTTCAGCAACTATCTAGTGACTATTGTGCGGCTAATGGGGCTTTAGAGCATCCCGAAAAATCCCCACCACGGCCAGACTACGACTCACCCACGTCTGAGGCGCGGAACAGAGAGGAAGAAATCCACCGCGAGTGCCTCAAGTTCGGATGGGAACGACTGAAAAAAAGGGTCAATAATAAATTCCCCAAATTTCTAGCTATTGATCGTAAGGGAATAGACAAGCAAAGCTTGTTCGGACGTGTTTTTACCCACATCGCGTGCCTCGAAGGTTTATACACCCGCGGAGACGATGCCTTTACCCCAGGACGACCGAAGTCGCACCGAGACTGGAGGCGGCTCTGGAATTTCATGAAATCAACAGAGAGAAGTATCGACGCCTTTCTTGATGATGGCGGATTCCATGCGGACGATCTATGGCGGTTGAAAGGCGCCTGGAACTATCAGCGGTGGCTAACGAAGCTGGCTTCGATTACTAAAGACATTGAGGTCGCAATGGCAGCAGCCAATTCGCCAAGGTGTAGAGACATTTTCGCAAAGAGCTTTAAGATAACCTCCCTCGGAATGATCTCGACTACTCTCAACAATATTCCTAGGACAGGACCACAATGGAGGGAAGTCGTTGAAAAGGCTTTAAAGACACGGAATGATAACAGACACGAAGAGGCAGAAGAGCTAGAGATAGATCCAGTGGAACTAGAGCAAGATCTGGCCAAAATGGTGTCACAGCACTTGACAAGCAAGAATCGAGTTCACTGTGAGGTACGGCTCTTGACCCACATATATAACGAAGAAACACTAGCCCAGCCTCCTGTGCCTCGCGCCTACACCTACATTGGAATTTCAAAGCTGTCGTGTCGGGGATGTCAGATCTTCATACAGGCCTTCAATAAAGTCCACCACACAAGATTTTCTTCGAAAGGCCAGCATCACAAGGCATATTATCCGTGGCAATTTCCAAATTGCCCCAAGTCTGCAGAGGTCGCCAAGGAGATGTAGGTGGCTCTTTGCAACCGTTTCAGCAATCAGTACTTTGGTTTTCGCCCGAAGCTTACTGATTTTGATGCGGATTCGGAGGCCCAAACATTATCGTCAGGGAAAAAACCTAAGCCTACACCCGACGAAGCCAAGGATGTGAAGGAGGTCCTTGAAATTCAAATTCCCGGATTGAAGATTGCCGGCTGGACATCTTGACGGACGACAAATGGTTTTACAAATGCAAGTCAACCATCTGACACAATGGTTAAGCTCGGCATTGCATCTAAGGATGGAGAATTGGCAGGTGAATCGGATAATATTACTTTGTATGTACCTATCTCTTCCCTGATCAAGCCTTTAGGATGGAAACCTTACGGTCGTGTTCAAAAGATAATGGACGAGAATCTCAAAGAAGACCCTTCCTAATGACACCTTGAAGGAAAACGCCAAACGTTGGTCAAAAGGAAAGACCAAAAGAGAGGATAAAGAGAAGGATGACTTTCTTTGACAAAGCTGCCTTCACCGTGGATCAGTACCCCTTAAAGAACTCTGCAATACAACGACTCGGACTCGGATCCACATCTTGAATGAAACCAATCGATTCAACGACTTCCGAACAGCCGACCCCGGTGATTTCGTCTGGGCAGGTGAACATAAGGGACTTCCCATTCAAGTAAGGATACGGCAATGTCGATATAGTAATCTTATCTCAGAAACTCAGACAAGGCGAATCTTCCGAACCTTGGCGCCTTGCGCTTTGCTGGACCATGATATTTGCCCCATCAATGATACTAACCCTTTATTTATGTCGGAATAGAAAGTACCTCGTTTTGCACAGTGCTATGGTATCGCTGCTATCTTATACCAGGACTCGCTTGATAGTCCCCTGAGAAGTGACAATGAAGTTTCCATCTCACCTGTATCATACTTAGTAGTCATGGCCCTGTAGAAACTTGCTAAGGAAATTGGAGCCTGTTTTGTTCTTCGGACTAAAAAAAAAAATTTATTGCTTAACTGACTGCTCTATATATAGATAAAATAGCTTGCTAACGCTAATTAATATTATTATTCGGGGCTGCTGGGATAAGAGGTAGCTTACCGTAGCGATGGACAAGGTCGTCTATGAATAGTGAATGCATACATAAATTTATACATAACTGCCCTTGATCACCATCATGACTGCATCCAGGCTTTCCATTCGCTGTCATCGACAGGCATATCGCCGCCTCCGTCACCCATCTTCTCCGTTCGAACCAACGACTGAGGAAGGACGTACACGACAGAGGGGCCTTCACGGTCTCCACCACCATCATTAGTATTATTCCTGTCCTTGCCAATGCTGACGATCGGCTCAGCTTTCATTTCGGCATTACTATTATCACCGCTTCCACAAGCAGTGCGGGTCGGGAAATGAGCTTCATCCAGTAGATAACCCATCACGACGCGGCACCGACCGCAGCGGAGCAGGAGCCGCTTTTCAAAGCCATCGTGACGCCGTATGATGACGGGTTTGCGGTCTGGGAGCGTGGTGGAGAGAAGAATGGTGTAATGATCATTTGGTCTGCCTTTTTCCTTCTTGGACTTGGACTTGGGTATATCCCTGGCGGTCTTTGCACTGTTATTGTTTTCCGAGCGAGCTCTTTCTTCGGATTGTTGCTGCTGTCGCCTCGGTTTTGGCTTCTGGTCCTCCACTAGAGCCTCCGGTTTTATCAACTCGTCTTCTCCGGACTCGGACGACTCGCCTTCGCTTTCCAATAATGGATGTCCTGATGGTGACGGCTGTCCATGTCCATGTCCATGTCCAAGTCGCGGAGGCAGTGGCAAAATTAACGCCCGGTCCTGCGCCGGCTCCCGTCTTCGAGGCAACCGCTCGACGTCTCGCGTCGTCGCCACGAGCAGGTGACTGCAGAAACGACAGTGATATGTGCGGATGGGAAGGCGTGGGCGGGAAGGATGAGAAAACGACTGTGATGGTGACTCTGTCTGTATGGTTCCATCATCTGGTGACTCTGCTGGGTGTTCTGCATTCATTGGTGATGAGGTGGCTGTCGGTGACTGATGTCTCTAGTCATATGTATAGTATATTAGTAGATTGTACAAGTATGATAGTTACTTCAACTGAACGTACTCTAAGGTATTATGTTCCACTTTTCGAGAAGGACTGCTCTTAATCCGGAAGGTTGATGAAGACCGTATTTTACAAAATGGACTGTACTTTGATGCCTGAGGAATAAGGCGCCAGACGAATACATATCTTGTATGTATGGTGGGGGAAGCCT
>NPHW01003127.1:0-13062 GCA_002240705.1 Elaphomyces granulatus
GTCACGGGGAAACCCAGACTATACTTCAGCAGGGGAAGGGTCCGGAACTCCGGATTTCTGACGCTAGCAAGCTAGCCGCAGGTCCCTGCAGCTGCCACGGACTTTGAAAACCTTAAAAGATCTAACACGAGGACATTTACAGTAATTTATTAACCTACACCAATCCATTCAAGAATTACCTCAGTGTCCTCAGCCGTAGGTGAGTCAGCATGCTCCTCACCGCCTTCNNTAACGGCTGAGGTACTGAGGTAACTCAGCCGTCTCGCACAATATGATTAATAATCAGAGAACTGAGATAATTTAAGAACACTCCCGATTCAAAAGTGAATCTACAGGGTATCACTATAAACTCTATTGATTTGAAGCCAGCTCCATCTCAAGAATTGGGCTCGCGAAAGAGCCAATGAGACTAGCAAACTATGCTAGACAACAAAATTCAGCAATTACTAGCGCAGACAAGTCCCTCCCAACAACAATTTTTATATCACTATTTGCTGACAGTCCATGCCCAGTGTAAGGAAATAAAGGAATCTTGAAGGGAGAAAGATGGTTGATTGATTAAGCTAGCTCTACACGGAAGAATCTATCTAAACTAAGGTGTGTGCGTAGCGTACACGTGACCTCTGAGACTCCCCCGTAGCGCAGAGCAATCAACAAGTGTAGTTCAATAAAATATAAACTAATCGTTTAAACGAATTAGTTTTGATGTGTAAACCCTTGCAGCGTTACCATATTCAGCTGACGAACAAATCCACGGTGCTTGTCCTTCGAAAGACCTTTTGTAAAACCATCTGCTACCTGAAACTCTGTGCCTACATGCTGCAAGCGGAACTCCTGCTTTTTGACCCTATCAATGATCCACTTGAAGCGTATATCGATATGACGGGTACGTTGTCTCTCAAATGGGTTCATAGCAATTGCCAGAGCATTCGCAGAATCCGTGAAAATAAGTTTTGGTCCTTGATTCAAGTAACCAAGTTCTTGTAGAAGAGTCTTGATCCAAATAAGAGAGCAGCCAGTGGGTGTAAGGTTGATAAACTCTGCCTCAGTAGTAGACAAAGTCACAAGTGTTTGCTTCTTAGAAATCCAATATATCGGTCCACCGGCAACAAAAACGACATGCCCTGCAGTGCTATACCGAGAGACTAGCTCATCTGCAAACGCAGCGTCACAATAAGCTTTGAGATCAAGGTTATCCATCGTGTATGGTCCACCTAGCAGGATTCCTAAGTCTTTCGTGCCAACAAGGTATCGAAATAAATGCTGCAGAGCTTTCCAATGAGTAGGAGAGGGCCCAGAGTTGCCACCTGCTAGCTTGTTAGAAGTAAACGTTATATCCGGTCGCGTGTGGCAAGAAAGATAATTTGTAGAACCAGTTTGTTGAGAATATAATTCAGAGCCTTCAGGCAGCTTTTCCCATTCAATTGGAAGTTGGAAATGGGCGCTCCAGGGGGTGGCAGCCGCACTGAGATCTGAATAACCAAAACGCTCCAGAATACGTTCAGTGAAGCCCTTTTGGTGTAAGAAAATTTGCTTCTTTTGCCGATTTCGCACAATTGAGATTCCAAGGAATTCCTGAACTTCTCCAAACTCCTTAAGTTCGTAATGGAAAGCAAGGATTGCTTCAATTTCACGGATTTTGTGAAGATCTGATGCAGCTACGAGCACATCATCGACGTAGAGAAGAAGAAGAGCCGAGAGACGATCGTTTTTGAAAAGACACATGTCAGAAGTCATTGGTTCAAAACCGTGTTGCTTAAGAGCCTCACAAATAGTTTCAAACCACCACAGAGGTGCTTTACGGAGACCGTAAAGGGCGCGATTAAGTCGACAGACACGTGTAGTTCCATCTGTAAAGCCATGAGGCTGTTCGATATAGATGGGATCTCCTTTACAAGGTGCATTAAGGAATGCTGTAACGACATCATACTGGTAACATTCATAATCATTGAGTGCAACCAGAGTAAAGAAAAGCTTAACAGAAGCGCTGTTTGCTACAGCAGCATAAACGTCCTGAGCTGCCCAGCTTTCGGCGTTTTCAAAATTTCCACAGACAACCCAGCGTGCACGGTTTCGGTCCCATTCGCCTTTGGCGTTGAACTTCTTGTCGAGAACCCATTTTCCTGGCAATATATCTGTATTTGGAGGAGGGTAGACTAAATCCCAGGTATTTCTCGATTTCAAGTCCTCCATCTGTTTCTCAAAGGCTGGTTTCCAGTCTTCCCATTTTGCTCCTTTCCTAGCATCCCAGTATGACTTTGGAACCTGGCGTTGGTCCCGGCCATTCTGATCTCGCTGATAATCAGTGGCTTTGATCGTAGATAAAGCAAGAACGTTTGGTGGAGTCTGACGTTCGCTTGGGATTGTAACCATTGTTATTTCCTTTGACTTTTTACCTACATTAAGGGCCTTATAGTCATGACGAATCGTCGATCGACCAGAGCGTCTAGCTGGCTGCTGACTTGGCGGAACCGGTTCTTCCCGATGCTAGATCGTTTTGATCCTCTTGGTTTAGCTTATCCAAAAAACTTTGAAGATCAGCGTCTTCAGGTTGACTAAAGTTAGAAGAATTTGGCTCCCCCGTTGGTTGAAGCGATTGAATTATAGAGTATTCAAGCGTCGAAGCCGGAGTCATCGGAGGGGTTGCGAAAGGTAAATTTTCTTCCTCAATTTGTTCAACCTCAGCGTCTTGAATTCTGACTTGAGTAATGTGATCGACATTAGCACTGTCATTTTCTTCCGTAATCCGACGTTGCTTGACTTTGACAATTATTGAGTCATCATCAGAATCATCGTCAGATTCCCACTGAGCAACATATTCAGGCTCTTTAAATGGCTCTTTCTCATCTTGGATGGTCTCGACAATTGTAACATCTCGTGCAGTTGAAATTTGATGCTTCTGAGGAATCCAGACATAGACAACATGTCCTCTCCGACTAGCAGAGCCTAAATATCGGCCCTTGATTGCGCGTGGTGCCGCTTTGTCGCCTTTTGCTGGAGCTTGCGTGCCCTTGAGGAGAAGCCAAGCAGTAGCTCCAAAAATACGAAGATGCTGAAGAAACGGACGATGAACTTCCTTGTGAAGGCCTAACAAACGAGCCATTTTTGAGTGAGGTGTTTCACTGTTCTCATTAGCTGTTGTAGGTAGAATATTGAGAATTTTGACTGCCCAGGCCTCGGCGTATGGCCATAGGGAAGGTGGAAGGTTTGCATCAATCATTGCAGTTCGTGCCATTGTTGTAATTACTCCGCCTGCTCGTTCGATTCGACCACGAGGTTCAGGAGTATACGGTGGCGTATTTCGAATTTGAATGCCTTTTTCAGTAGCCCACTGTTTGATTCTCAGGAATTCTTTTCCGCCGTCAATAAAAAACTCATGAATCAAAAGGCTAGTCAAGTTCTGAATTTCATTGCCCCAATCGACTGTCTTTTCGGCGATATCTTTCATGTTCCTTAAAAAGAAGATCCAGTGATGACCAGTACAAGCGTCTAGCATATGCGTAGAGTATCGGAAATTGTGTGCTCCAAGTTTTGAATGATGAATTGTATCTGCATGAATCTCATGAAGAGGAAATTGAACAGGGACTAACTTCTCTCTGCTGACCTTCATCTTCTCTTTTGAGGCGTGGCAGGCTTCACAATCGAAGTTCGCGTACTCACTTGGAGAGTAAGTGATACCTAGCTCTTTTGCGACAGCAGTTAGTCTTTCGTGACTGCAATAAAGCAGCCGACGGTGCATCGTAGTGTAGTCCACTTTCTGCTGGCGTTTGAGAAGAGGCGCAGCAAAAGCAGCTGGAGAAATTCTAGCAGAAACAGTCTTTGGTGGCGTCACCATAACGAAGACGTTATCAATTGTTGTGTATTGGCCAAGGACAACTTTCGAATCTTTAAAGCAAACTGTTTTGTTAAAGCCATCTTGTACAACTTTATTGCGCTCAAGCTGCCCTGCACTAATAAGATTACAAGGCGTAGCTGGCTGATACATCGTGTTTGGCATTTCGAGGGCGTTGACAGACCCGTCTGGGAGTAGCAGAGGTACTCGGACAGTGCCTTTCCAATCGCAGCTCCTGTTCCACCATTGCTTGCTCCAATTGATAAGGGATCGATATCTTCATATTCAATAAACCACCGTTTGCTGTTAAAGAGATGATTAAAGCAAGCAGTGTCGAGAAGAACCGAGTCACGGTCAATGTATCTCTTTTCAAAAAGTTCAGCTTTGATAGCCATTTGACTCAGACGTGTAATTCCCACAGGAAGGCCAGTGATGGTGTTAAGAGCTCCTGCTGAGGCATTCGGCGTATTGGAGAGTGTATTTGAAGGGGTGGTATCTAAAGAACCGTTTGCCTTTGCCTTACACCTTCTCCATTCCTTACCATGATGCTTGTTGCAAGTTGAGCACCAAACCCACTTGTCTTCCTCATGTTGCTTGCATTGCTCACACCACTTGTTATTTGACCAGTGTTTGAATCCGCAGTCTTTACAGAAGACTCTTGTTTTATTAGCGTTCGAATTCAAGTTCGCTGTATTGCTTTTGGCATTATTATCTGAGCTCTTTGAGTTCTGAAGCTTTGTAGTTACAAGGCTCATTTCCGAGAGTTCATGGTTAGCTCTTTTTGATATATCCTGCATGAGTTTCTTCCAAGTAAGATCCTTGTTTTCGAAATCATATATTAAGAAGTTGTGCCAGTCAGGATATGTGGATTTCAAGGCGTTAATAACCACAATGAGGTTTCCCTTTTCAGGTGGCAAACAATCAAGAGCCTCAAGTCGACTCTTGAGGTATGTGACACGCGTTTGGAAAGCAGTAAGACTGTCATATTTGGCGCGATCGAGTGTGCAGAATTCGACATAGAGTGAAGACAGAGCTTCCTCACTTGTCGACGGTATCACTCTGAGCACTAACTCATATATGGCCTTGGGATCAGCGTCCTCGACCGGATTCCAGCCAGAGTTCTTAAGTTTGTCCCTAACTGTTTTGTTGCTGAGTGTAGAATGAATCGTGATCTTGCCTTTTAGACGTGCTTGTTTCCATACTTTTCGTGCTTGGTCGTCGGTTGCGGGTGGTTCTGGGACATCGCTTGTAAGGTACTGAAGGATATCATACCACTCGAAGTGATTGCGGATTGACGCTTTCCATTCCTCCAGATTTTCCTCTCCTAGGAGTTGTGGAATTTTGGGCAAAGTAAAGGTTGTCTCTTCTGTCATTGTAATAGCTTTTGAGTCGATTTTGAGTATTGAAGAGAGTGTTGCAGTCAGCGTAGGGGCTGAGCTGAGAAATGTGGGATGTTGCAGTCAGCGCGAGAGCTAGAACTGAAGGGATTGTTGCAGTCAGCGTAGGAACTGATCTGAGAAGAGATGTTGCAGTCAGCGCAAGAGCTAGAACTGAAGGAAATGCTGCAGTCAGTGTAAGAACTGATCTGAGAAGGAATGTTGCAGTCAGCGTAAGAAGCTGATCTGAGAAGAAATATTGCAGTCAGCGCGAGAGCTAGAACTGAGAAAATGTTGCAGTCAGCGTAGAAGCTGATCTGAGAAATATTGCAGTCAGCGCGAGAGCTAGAACTGAATAACCGTCGTAAGTCGCCAATTAAAAGGGGTTTAAGTCTTAATATTGACGAAAAATACGTGGTAATACTCGTTGGAAGAGATGAGGGGTCATAACCTCTTGAAGGGAGAAAGATGGTTGATTGATTAAGCTAGCTCTACACGGAAGAATCTATCTAAACTAAGGTGTGTGCGTAGCGTACACGTGACCTCTGAGAAGGAAGTTGAACGATTCTATGAGGTAATGTACCTTGGTGCGCAATAATATGTGATAAAATAGCCCAAGTAGCATGGGGATTTAGTATAAAATCAGGCATGAAGGAAATAATAATATAAATGTGCCCTTTTCCCCTCTGTAATGGGTAAAATTCCAAACTAACTCAAAAGTCTTCAACATGGATTCTGAAATGAATTCTAAAATGAATTCCTCCCCTCCCGCTCTTCCCTCCGTGGATACCACAGACAGGAGTTTGAGTCGTGAGGAGTATATCGCCATACAGGAGGTAAAAGCTGCCTGCCCGGCTACCAAGGTCTTTGCTAACAACCTGGTAGCAATCCTCTTTCGGGCCATGTGCCCAACCCAGAGATATCGATCCTGGAGATATCCCTCCGCAGGTAAAACCTCCAGCACCAGCAAGTTAACTAGTGGGTATCTTGTACTTCGTTAACACAAATGTAGCACCTATATTGTACTCGCTTTATTCGCTCCACACCCTCCCGTCGGAGGCAGCGACTGCTCCTCGGTCGACAGCAACGTGTCCCAGCCCGGACTGGAGACCGTCGATCGCGGGGTACGTCCTGTACTCCGACGTGACCCAGAACAGGGTCTCGATGGTAGTAGAAGGGGTAGACGGAACTTTTGGTCGGGGGTTCCCGATCTCCAGGAATGGATGGTCCGGGTGGTGCTAAACGAGATAAATCTCGCAATCCATGCCTGGTCCAATAGTACGGCCGGGTATGGACAACGTGTCCATGATAGCGGGAGGGTTTTGAGGCTGTTCGGGAATCGGGATGTTGGAGAGACTCGGGATGCACGCCGAGATCCCAGAAGTGACCTGGGACGTCGGGGGGCATCAAGGCTTGATGCAGGTTGGACGGATTGTTCAGCATTTTTCATAGGGGTTTATTTCTTTCCTTTTCCTTTTCCCTTTTCCTTTTTTATTATTAATTCTAATGAACATTTTGGGAGCGGCTCAAACTGATTGCTCGTAGCCCTGCCGTACCTGTACAAATGTGATTGCTTTCAGCTACTGCCATTGAACTTAGGAATCTCTTTGGACTTACAAACTGCAGGCCAATACCTTATAAGTGTCAAGTAATCTTATAAGTGTGAGTCTCTGAGCCGGGCCCTGAGCGAGCGACTCGGAGCGAGCGAGGAGCTGGCCAAGGGCGAGTATCGAGGATCGATCTCCCGTTTATTTCTTCGAGGACTCCACTTCTTGACCGACTTTTTTTTTTCCCTTGAAGCTTAGCTTTTCATCCCTCGCTTTTTCAGCGAGTTGTTCGGCCCAGATTGGTCCTCGAGTGATGCCAGGTGGCCAGTAGTCCACGGCTTTAGCTGTTTTCTCAGCATGGGAAACTTAGAGCAAACCTTGGAACCTTGGAAGGCAGAGCAGTTTTCACCTGGGCCTGTATATATCCGAGATAGAACAATACCTGACTTCAGTTTACAACTTGAAACTACCCCTGCCACCAATACACTGTTCACTCAGCAGTTAACACCCTGCCGTTGTTACAATGCCTAGAAATACCAAAAACTCTCAGGCTCGACGTGGCGATGCCAGTGGAAGAGGTGCCCGTGATGCTGCCCCCAGCGTCCAAGAGCAGGTAGACACACCGGTCTCTCAGGCTCGTACTGCTCGCCCTATAACACGGGGCGGTTCCAGCGGTGGAAGGGGTGCTTGTGATATTGCACCCAGCGTCCAAGAGCAGGTAGAGACACCTGTAGATTCTCGGGATCGTACTGCTCGTCCTGTAACACGGGGCGGGTCCAGTGGTGGAAGCGGTGCTCGTACTGCCCCCAGCGTTCAGGAGCAGGTAGACACACCTGTAGGTTCAATATCTCCAAAATTTTACCGGGAGTAGAGCTGAGCTCTATAGGTCCTTGGTACGAGTGGCCCTTTGGATGATGATCGGAGGCAGCATCACTCTAGTCATCAGCGTTCTAGTGGCCCCCCGACATCGGACATATCTGTAAGCTCATCATCTTTAAATACTTACTAGGATTGAAGCTGAGCTTTGTAGGCCCTCTCCGACGCGAGTGATCCTTCCGAAGATGACGAGCGCTACTCTGGTCATCAGGGTTTAGCGATATTGATATCGCAAAGCCAGAGAACTAGAAGCCCCGGTCCCCGCAGCCAGGTGGTTCCCTCAGGAACCTATAATGAATTCCTGGGCCTGGTTAATAACCCTGGACTTCGGAAGCGAAAGTCCACCTCCGCCTTGACCCAAGGCGACAGAGGGTTATGACAGAGGAGATCGAGGAGGTGGAGAGAGAAGAAGAGTATGAGCAGCAGAAGCTGCGGGAATTCGACCAGCAAGTCCGGCTGGCGACATTCCGCTGGCACTCCAATAAGTTTGCTAGTCAAATAATTCGTCAAGTATACGGCAGTGATCTGAAGGAAACAGATCCAACCTGGCAATCATCCAGGGTCAAGCTGTTTGACAATGTCCGAACCCAAAAGAACCAGATGCTAGCCAGGCTTGAGGTAAGTCTTCCCCCGTACAGTAAACGGATCACTGTTAAAATTTTATGTAGGATCGCCTCAAGGCAACTCGCCAAAAATGCCTGCAGCAATGGGCTCTTGGTGATGATGACTTTCGTGCGGATAGGTTCGAGGTCCCCCGCACTGAGGCTTAGTTAGACCCTCACAGTGAGAGAAGATAGATCGGTAATTTGGCATTAGAAGGGAGTAGTAATGCAAGGTTACCTAGGTAAGTGATTACCTCAGAAATCCTGAACGAATTCGTGACAAAGAACGTGGTTTGGTTATTATTAAGTGTTCCGTATTGGAAATGTAGTCGGAGGCATTTTGCAATGGCCTCGGCCCTCGGTGGAGGTAAGATTTCCGAATCCTGAACAACCTCCACATATGCGTCCCCAAGAAGGGTCCTAGTATTTGCGCACCCTTAATGAAGACATCGTTACGGATTCTTTCCGTACTGCGTTGGTAGAACAAGAGGTTTCTTATACATTCTGATTTCTAGCGTTCCATGTACATCATCATGAAGTCTCCATGAAAATTTTCACTGTCATCGTCATTATTGCATCTTACAACAGAGTCCAGACTATGATAGAGAGTCAACGACCCAACCCTGCAAAATCTCATTGGGCAGCTCCCAGATTTGAGCCCCATTCCGCTATGGGTGTGGGGCTAGTGCGGGTAAGGGCCTGTGTTGAACTTCCAACTTCAATTTCAATTTTAATTCTATTGGACAACTCCTCGGAGGTAAAAAAAAATGGGAGGATAACTCAGATAATTATTGCATATAACACCGTTAAATGTCGGAGCTTCTGAGATAAGAAATACATACATAACTGCATTAGAATAATTGATCGAAGTACGGAGAACATATATATAGGCTCTAGATACATTATTATTCTTTCAAGTCATCTCATTGAATTACATATTCATACATGATATAGCGACTAGTATGTTGAAAATTAATAATAAGCCCGTGACACCGGTAAAGACCCTTGCCGGAACTTGGAAGTTCTTTGTTCCTGTGAGTTTTGTCTATCAAGGTAGAGTGTCGGCTCCTACCTAAAGATAAGAGCAGCTAGCTTCTCTTTGCATGCAAATCAGTCATGACGACATCTTCAGTCGGCGGCCGCGGCGACACTTCGGGTTCTAGATTTATTTTATCGAAATATAGAACATCATAGAGTAGGTCTTTGTGGTGATTAAATTGAATTTGATCGTTTTCATTCACAGGCGTCAGACTATTAAAGAACGAGCGCGTATGTTCATTGACGTGCCTTTTATTTAAACATTCGAACACCCGTTGGTCATTTCCTTTCGAATCTATAGCCCAGATTGTTGGGTTTCTAAACTTCGAACGCGAAACCTCCACATAGGTCTTCTCGCTACCAAGGTCGAAGAGAATAAACAAGAGCTTGATGTTGGGATCATCAATAACAACATTCTGGAAATTTTTACGTACTCCATGTCCACGAGTGCCTGAGTAAATATCCGCTTGATCGACCGCGAAAAATGTCTCTCTTAAGATAGAGCTGGGCGAGGATGTCTCATTTCTGTACTTGACCTGAACAAAGATAGCACCTACTTTTGCAATGTCGAACGGTCCTCTTGGGTCACCACAGTAAAAGGGGAGCAGCTGATCATACGTCTTCTGATTGGGAGCCAGTTGCAATGCCGCTGAACGCCGAAGCAGGACGTAACACAGATATCGGAGAGATTCGGCAGTAATAAATTCCTGGGTTTGTGCAAAATAAAGGAAATTCATTCGCCCCTGAAGTATATCCGAATCGATTTGAGCCAAGGCTCCATGGTAGTCATGGGAGAATAGCTCCTTTAAGAAGCTGTCCACGGTGAAGGCCGGTATGACTGCCCCAGACGGTGTCGACGATGTTGCACTTAGATCAGCAATGTTGTCATGGGCGATAGTGAGAATAAATCGCGAAAATAACTCCCCCTTTCTTCCCTTGTCAATGGCGCCACGGTCAAGAAGTTCCGAGACAAGTGTTTTAAGAGATCGAGCCCAGTTAGTATTTGCGCAAAGATAACGCATTGAGGCAAGAGCTAGAATAGGCTCAGTTGGCGTTGTTGTGGACATACAACCGCTTGAAGGATCAAGAGAATCCAGAAATCGCATATGAGAATTTACTGCAGTTCGTGACAAGGGCAGAGTAATTGGATTGGCTAGGTTTAAGTCAAGGCATAAACGAACCGACAATGCTGCAAACACATGGTTACGGTCATCCGGGTTGTAAGTCTTGTTTGGATTCCCACCAATAAGCTTGATACTGGCGAGCTCATCTGGCCGGTTATACGCCCGCCAGAGAGGACGACCGAACTTCGCCATATGCCCAACGGCTCCGAACATTTCAAGATATTCCTGTCTCGGAGTAAATCGAAGGTCATTCTTAATATCGGGAATATCCACCGTATACTTGGTAAATGGAGGAAATCGTTGAAGCTGGAAGTTTCCCCTCCATGATGGTCGGTCTGGAGAAGGTTCGCCTCGTTTTTCCCGTGTCGTACTATCGGGGGGTAGAAGTTGTTCTATTTTTGATTCCGTTGACAAAAAGAAATACCACACTTTGTGGTTTTCGGAGATTATACTGATGATTCTGTTCAACGCGATATATCGGCCGCTTCGACCGTCCTTACTTAGGAGGCTGGAGACTTCATCGAAAACTACAATGAAAATGGGATCATTCAAGCACTCATGGTGGAAACGGTTCAGTATAGCTTCCAGTTTCGATATTCCCGAACGAAGGTTATTCACTGACTCGCAATGCGACACAAGTAGCTTGAGACGAACCTCCGACTCCTCCGTATTGTTGAAGCATGCGCGAAAGGATATATCGTCGGCACAGGCATTCGCGATATCGATAGCCTTCGCTGAAACTTCCTCACAAAAGGTTAGACGCGTTGATGACTGCCGACCATTATATGGAGCCATTTTGTCATGCATTAGACTAGCGACCTCGTTGAGTCGTGGAAGGCTCGGTAGCGACGAAATTAGCTTAGTGATATACAATGAGTCTACATTTCATGTAAGCTGAGGGCGAGATCAATTCTGAAATCAGAAATACTTACAGATTTCAAAGGTCGCTTGCAGTATTCCTACTGCAATGGCGTGAAACCATATATTGTCGACTCTCTGGCGTTGCATTATGCCTTCCCGTTTTGCATCGGGGGACAGCATTTTGGCCTCAGTTTCGCGATTGGGCTCGCTTCGCATAGCTTTAAGAACTGCGTAGTCTCGGGGAGGGAAGCCATTATCATCCTCTCGCAGAATGTAAGCTGCCATAGGGCATACTTCGCCGTAGGCATCTGCCAGGCGTGACTTCCCGGCCCCACTTGATTGAACAAATAACAAAACTTTTGAGTAAAAGCTGTCAGCCGAACCTATAGACTCGTATCCTCTTATTATATCACGAAGAACCTCTCGACATGGCCCGATATATTCACCATTCCAATGATAACTAAGAGAGGCAAGAGTAATGCCATCGGAGCCCAGCCTTTTTGTTGGGGTCACTGGCAAGGGCGCCTTATGCAGCCTGGTAAGGTGATCAAAGAAATCATAGAGAGCTTTGTAGACAGATATCGGTTTCTCCTTTGACAAGATACTTGTCCATAATCGCAGAATAGAGGGTTTGATTTCTGATAGATTATCGGATTTAATAACTTCCGTATATATTCTGGCGTTGTTGACTCGGTTTCTAATAGGGAGTTTTGTAAGAAGATATTCCGAAAGATTATGTTGGGCGCACAGATAGTCAAGGTTTTCCTCTGTGCAGGTTAGCAAGACAGGTAGCATCGTCATGCGGCTAAGAACAGAATACTCACGCTTGGCGATTGACTCTGTAAGCCAGCTTTCCACTGCAGGCAGTGAAGAGGGATTTGAAACCTTGACCGTAATCCAGTGGTTCATCATACAACTCCACAGCTGGATATCTGTCTCGGTAGCCTTGTCCAGAATAGCCAGATCCAAAGAAGCCATGGCAGCAATGTTCTGGAAGTGTCAGGATCCTATAATGAGGATGAAATGAAGTGTATTGGATCACTAGGGAGACTATCGAAGGGAGCAGTATCGACAAGGAAAGAAGGGAACAAAGAGAAGATGGCTCGCTATATCATAGGGTGGGTCATGTCTGACACGTGACCCACCTGTCCTTGCTAGCTTGTTCTGGGATCCTGACAGGAAGGCTGGAACGAAGAAACGGTGGCTCGGAATTTGGCTCAATGCTAGCTTTGCCAGCTGTGTCACTCGGAAGTTGTTACCCTCAGACAACAAGATGTAGCGTCCTAAATGAAGGTCTTGCCTTCCGTTAGGAAGGTCTTTTTTATGTTGTGTCCGATGGTCTCCACTTTTTCCCCACAAGTAACGCCCTTTTTCGTTGGTCAGCCCGTCTGTCTTCTTATCTCAGCAAGCTCAGACTATAGAGGGTCACGTGTGGCGCTAAAGCGGCGTGACGATTCTATAGTCTGAGGTTACAAATGTCATCTCGTGTACTAGAATATAAAATAAAATATTTCAACACTCGCCATCCATATTAATTCTGGTATCAAATTAAAGAGAAAATGAAGCTGAATCGATATCACTACCTTTTGCAGCAATAATACTGCAACCGAAAGGAAACAAAATCAGGCGACGGCAAAATAAAAGAATTTTTGTTACCAGCACGTTCCCCCCAGAGTTCCGGGGGATTCCGGGGGATTGATAACCGGAGTCGCCCTAATGCTTAGCCGCAGTATGCCCCAATTCTTATTCGCACTATGCCTTGGTGTTTTAGGTGTACCGCTTAACTATGACTTTAACTAAATATCC
>NPHW01003133.1:0-12364 GCA_002240705.1 Elaphomyces granulatus
TCGGCCTAGGCCGATCGTTCCAGGCCAGACAGCATAGTCTTACGGAACTGAATCCCATCAGATCTCAGGCTGATCATCATACGCCTTCTTTCGGCCCATAAATTCAAACCTATTCCTATTCCAAGTGTGGAACGGAATTCGTTCCATGTGAAACGAGTTGGAATCGTTAGAGGTCTACGCTGACCGTTATACCTGCGGTTCCATTCCATGCCAATATTTTTGGGACAATTTGAAGTGGCAGTCGGCAGGCTGAGGAATTTTCCTTGCCTCAGGGCTCAGAGGTGTTGCCTTAGTAAACCCAGGCATTTGGAGGGACTAGCTCCTATCGACGATCTCATCGACATTTCGACGCTCGAATCATCCAAGTCAAGCTCAATATCTGAGCAGATCCAAAATCCCAGACAGTTCTTCATTTTATTCCTACATCGCAAGCAGCGCCTGAGAAGCTAGGTTTAGAATTAAATTTTCACGGGTGACATACAAACGATCATCCGGTCAAAGATCATCAAATGAATACCTCTCCCATTGACCCGAAATTGCTTCGACTTTATAGGAGATCTGTTAGAAGCGCCAAACTTCACGACCTCCCAGATAGCTTATGCTGACAGACGGCTATCAACGCTCCTGCCGAGTTGCCGCCGCATCGCGTGAATCGATGGGCCACAGAGGTAGCCAGCATTTGTCAGAGTGCTCTTGAAGATGGCGGTGAATGAACTTGTAGTCATGGGATCGTCAGTCACGCCGCCGGCTTTCCTGCATTTCCGAAGAATCGGTCGTTCTAAGGCCGAATCCTTAAATCCGAGGACAAGCTCATCCTGGCCCGAGGGGATTTCCTGCGCCCGTACATCCTCGAGAGACTTAACAGAGCGTCATCGGCAATGGCCATAGCGAGGAGGAAACCGGCGTCGTTATAGAAAAACTTTTCGTGGTCCTTTCCCGCTGCACCAAAGCTGAAAAGAACCTCGCCCGTCAGGGAAAGATAGAAGGACAAGCGGAAAGTAAAGACATACACTATGTTATCACGATTATTTTTCACCCACCGCTGGTCGATCTTGTAAATGAGCCTCCAGCTTCGGCCGCTCACACGCTGTAAGATAAGCACGATGTCCTAGTGAAGTCGGGTCAACAATGGACGAAAAAAGCTGGCTAGGATCGTACCTTGTACCGGAGGCCATTGGTGAAGAATGCACCGATTCGGGCCCCGGTCCAGCAGTACACATGTATAATGAAGGTGGTCTGGACTCGATATCGCTCCGGGGATAAAGATTAGGTCATCTTGAGTCCATAATGCAAGAAGGACGCGAGTAAGATCTCGGACAGTGAAATTGTGTTTCGGACGGTGTTTGTTCACGACAATCCCCTCGAGGGTCAAGGTCCGTCGTACCCACTAAGGGATGCGTTAGCCCTCCGTTCCGTAAAATCAAACCTAAAGCGAACTCGGTCTCACATTATATACTTCACTCCGTTCTTCTTCGACAGTATCTGTTCCTGTAACGCGAGTAAAGCCAGCAAAGAACCATTCCGCCACGATGTTGACGGAGTCGACGGTCGGTCTCTCGTCAAGCCGAGGATTGCTTGTAGCGATGTAGAATCGTATAAAATCTTTAACGGTTGCAAGATCGGGGCAAGCCACACCCGGCCACAGATACTGGCGGCGGGCCGTCTCTTCACTGGGAGGGGATAGGCCTTTTTGGGCGTATTCTCTTCTCATGGCCCCAAGATGTCATCTAGGGGAACTGAGCGGGGGAGGTTGTAAAAGTGAAATCGCAGCTCTTACAGGAGATAGCGTTGAATATACTCCTCTCTGGTAGCCGTTGGCTTCATTCAGCACGAGCAAGCAGCAGTTCCGGATCCATGGTGGTGGTGGAAATAATAGAAACCTAGTAGATCGTAGGAGGATAGTAGGACTGCTGTTTGAGGGTCGAGAAGTCCAGGATGAAGGTCAGTGCAAAGGTGAGAGGAGGGTGAGAGGAGGGTGAGTTGGTTTTTAAAGCGGCATGGCCTGGGTGAGTCGCACGTGAGCTCGGGGCAGATTTTACTTGTCTTTTTTGGCCAAGTTAGACGATTTTAAAGACAGGGGTACCTATATTTTGGAGGGGTGTGCATTGTGCGGGAGTGTGCACGTGACCGGGCTGACCTCTACCTAACTTTTGCCTCAGGTACTCAGGCCCTACCGTGAGGCAACCTAACTTGTCTCATTTTATCGGCACTTCCATCATGGGGAATTTCAGGTTGCTTTTTCTACCACGGGTGGTGTGCAAATACATCCATGTACATATGATACATACATCAAAGGTTTATTAAGCTACTAGGGTAGGTAGATATATACCTATGAGTCTATGAGCCATTATACTTATTAGGGGTAAAAAAGTACGCCTCCAATCTTTTAAAGTAAAACGTACCTAACAAACCTACATATTAGGTCGATATATACGTTGAAAATTACGTCATTAGCCGTGCTTAGTGAGGTCATTACCAGGACCATGATCTATATTCCAAAGATCATAGTATGAAATGGTCGTCATCAAGCTACTTATTACCAGTTCTGGGTACGGAAAAGTGATTTTGAAACTTGGGCCTCAATCCAAGAAAGGGATACATTCTATATATATTATATATGGGAGACCTACCACGCAAAAGTGTCTATACAATCATCGATCATATCATAACCGTCCACCTCATAGAAGTCTGCTTTGATCCGATCTCTTGTCAATACTAGCCGTTATGACATCGGATACTCAGACAGGGCATGGATTTGAACGCCGTGGTTCGATCTTTCAGCAACAGCGCTTCCGCGAGCACACTAAAATAAATGCATGGTCCGGACCACCATCAGATGTATGAGCTAGGGTGTCGTAGCTTCTGGAAACCGAGGCTTACTGCTTCATATAGACTATATACGGCGGAATCATGGCCAAATTTTCCAATGATTCTGTATCTGTTATTGCCATCACAATTCGAGACCCTACATATCTCCTTGACTCCCTAGAGAGGCATTTTCCGCCCGAAGGGTCTCGACCGACGTCCTCATCAATCAGCGATTTCGTGATTTCAGAATTGAGAGCATACGGTGGAAGACACATTGAGAAATTCATAGGTGTGGCGATGCCTATGGAGTTATCAGAACGTTGTCCAGCCCTTTGTTCCCGACTATGGAGGGAATTAGACATTATACCAGTGGTACTGCAGGAGCCAGGAGACTGGAAGGCGAAAAGCGTCGACGAACTGGCAGAATCTATGGCACGAAAATGTGTTAGGCATGTTAGCTAAAATTTCTGAACTGCAGAGTGGTTTTAACTGTTTCTAGATGTTTTGGACCGAACAACACGCCATCGGTCCAAGTCGGATTTCGAGGTCTAGTTGAAGTGGATTCTGCCTTTCACATACGCCTTGCCAATCTCCAGGACTATCAAAAGACGGTAGCCCCCGCTACCTGGGCTGCTGTTAACCATTATGCCTCGGATCTTAAAAAGAGAAATGTCAAAATTGCTTTTTTCAGTGCTACACCCCAAGGAGGCGGCGTGGCACTTATGAGGCATGCCCTTGTTAGATTCTCCCAGGTACTAGGGACTGACATAAAATGGTGAGCCAAAATCAGGGAGACGGTGCTCTCCTATCCGGGATAGTCTAATTAATGCGACCATAGGTATGTGCCTAAACCTCGACCAGGGGTCTTCCGCATCACCAAAACGAATCACAACATTCTTCAAGGCGTGTCAAAACCTGAGGATCGGTTAACACCTGAGAACCGACAGGTTATGCTTAAATGGATTCATGAAAACGCAAACAGATATTGGTTATGCGAAGGTGGCCCCTTGACACCTCCATCAGAAGGTGGAGCAGATATAATCATTGTAGATGATCCACAGATGCCGGGTCTAATCCCTCTCGCAAAGAATGCCGCACCCGAAAGGCCAGTCATCTTTCGCAGCCATATCCAGATTAGAAGCGACTTGACTTCTAACCCTAACACGCCTCAAGCGGAAGCTTGGGGATTGCTTTGGGAGTCCATCCAACTTGCCGACATTTTTATTAGCCATCCAGTTTCGGCTTTCGTGCCACACAACGTCCCACCAGAAATGGTAGGCTATCTACCTGCTTCAACAGATTGGCAAGCTACCTAGCTGAATGTCTCCAAAAAAGGAAATTGAAAGCGCTAATTTTACGTAGGATTGATGGCCTCAACAAAACCATGAGAGATTGGGACATCGCATTCTACGGACGTGTCTTCAATGCAGCTTGCAGGAATAACTCGATGCCAACCATCGACCACCCAGAAGGTGAAATAAATTTAGCTATCTTACCATGCGTATATCATAATTCGTAACAAACTGACCGATGACAGATGTGTATATCGCTCAGATCGCTCGTTTTGATCCGTCAAAGGGGATATTTGACGTATTGGACTCATATGCAAAATTTCGGAAACGCTTGGTAGAACTTGCGTCGGAATTTCGGCCACCGAAACTGTTAATATGCGGACAGGGCTCAACCGATGATCCAGATGGGAGCATCGTCTTCGATGCTGTGATTAACTATATTGGCACAAGAATTCCACAGCTTGCTGACAGTATCTGCGTGATGCGGTTGAATCCATCGGATCAGATCCTTAACGCCCTCCTTTCCAAATGTCAAGTCGCCCTACAACTTTCTAGCGAGGAAGGGTTTGAGGTCAAGGTCTCTGAAGCAATTCACAAAGGCAAACCGGTCATCGCTACGATGGCGGGTGGCATTCCCCTCCAGGTGAAAGACAAGGAGAATGGGTTTCTGGTCGATGTAGGCGATACTGACTCGGTGTGCCAACATCTTTATGACCTGTGGACCGACGAAGGGCTGTATAACACGATGAGCAATTCTGCACTCAACACTGTTAGTGATGAGGTTAACACAGTCGGCAATGCAATGTGTTGGCTGTATCTTGCATGGAAGCTAATCCACAATCGCAATTGCAAGCCGAACGGAAGGTGGATCAATGACATGGCCAGAGAGGAAGCAAATCAGCCTTACCAGGAAGGTGAGAATAGGCTGAAAAGAGCGGTAGAGGTCAAAGATATGAAGTAATGCCTGGTTAAGCGTACTAGACTCTCCCCCATCACTCACTTCTGTTTTTCTTGGTGGAAATAGAGTAGTAGTAGTAGTAGTAGTAGTAGTAGAAATCATTGTCTCTTATGTTACTTGGTCTTCTCACCAAACGCCAATTAGGGTAGGGTATCAAGCAGAGAAAAGGAAGAAAAAGAAAACCGAATCACCTTCCGACCATCCTATATCTATCCCTTGCGAGTCCACCATCCGCCCCTTCAACCCCATAACCTTCACCAAGCTCACCCACAATCCTGGCTGGCGCACCGCCAACGACACACCAACTGGGCACCACCATCCCCGGCGGCACAACCGCACCATCAAGCACGTATGCAAAGTCCTTCAGAATGGCCATGCTCCCGACGACGACATCTTTCCCTATGTGGACGTGATTACCCACTGATGCAGCCTCCACGACTGCCCTCTCCCCAATGAATACGTGATCCCCAATCTTGAGGGGGTAGAAGGAGTGAACGCCACGGTGCAGGCGCGACGGCGGGCGCAGAATGACCTGTTTCGACACGTAGCTGTATCGCCCGAGGGTGATGGCGACCGAGGGTGACGGAGAGGCTGTTTTCGCAGCGGCGGCCGACCCTGACTGCTCCTTTCCTCCTCCTCCTCCTCCCAGTGACGATGATGATGATGAGGTACTATGGGCTAAGCGGAAAAGATCTCCGCGGATTACAGCATCTGCTTGGATGACCGTTTTGCCGCCGAGAATGATGTGTTGCGGCCCGTGGATCAGAGAGCGACGGGAGATTTTGTTGCCCGTGTCCTGCCGTGAACATAATGTGAAATGTTTCAGCAAAATGGGCTTTTTCAGTGCCTAGTATCTAAGCAAATCGGATGATGGACGAGAACAATGACTAACCGTCTCAATGTACTCGCCCTTTGTAGCTTTTGGAGGCATTGCGAAGGGTTGCTTGCCAGTAAATTCGAACTACATATGCGTTGTTGCATACCTACCTACCTACCTAGGTAAGGTATCATAGGTACTTTAATGTAGGTACATACCTAGGAAACTCTCCGATTGGTCAAAAGCAAACTATGCCCTTAATGTATAACAATAATGAATGAAGAAAAACAACTATTTCATTTATTATTCATGAGTCGTATACAATCTTACACGAACAAAACCTCTAGTTGCACCAGATTGTGTCGTATATACAGTATAGTACATAGTAGTGCTTTTAATACATAATATTTGCCTGGTACTATCATACGCATGCGGCATTATTCCAAATTTAACATATAATAGCAAGCTCTGCAACTTATCCTATACTACCTTTCCAGTCGAGGATTACTTATATATAATCAAGGTATTAAGCAGGGTATGGAAATCCTGCGAGAAGATATGAGACAAACGTACATATATGCAAGGAAAACATGGCCCCATGCCCAATGTTTCATAATCCAATTAGCTCAACACTATTGCTGGGTATCAATTTAAATTGAATCTAGAGATGGGGTGTTACTTCGACTGCCGGGGAAGCTCGCCATCAAAATGGACTTTGAATGCTGTTGAATAGTTAGTAATATTATTTATAAACATGAGAACACGCGGGAATGGAGGGTACATACTCGTTGGGTAGACAACGTAACCACTATGATCCTCTTTCATGTAGACGTAAGACCCACCAGGATGGGGTATCTTTTTGAGTGCACCTTGAGGACCGGGAGCACGACGAAGGTTGTCTAATCGGCCAACAACACGTAGCATTGCAGTCAATGCAACTCGGCTTGCATCTCCACCAAGGGAGGTATGTGGGCCTTCGTCATACTGAAGATATGATTCAAGAGGTCGATCAAGTCGAACTTCATCGGGATTGGGGAAAACTTTAGGATCTCGAGCAGCACTCACCTTTTTTCTCATTAGTGGAGGGCAAAAATATTATAGAAGTGAAAGGGGAAATTTACGAAGCCGACAAACACTTTATCACCAGCCTTAATGTTCACCTGACGGCCATCATCATCCACAGTCATGGGTATTTGAGATTCACGATGTACTCCGAAGGTTCCATTGAGACGGATACCTTCCATACAATAATGCAACAGCTTTTCGTCTGATTCTTTTGTGTTTTCCTCGGCAATGCGATTAATATTTGGAAGGTGAACTTTTCCCTCATCAGAAAGATAATAATCGATGATTTGCGTGAACTTCACATTTGTCATAATCAGCATCAAATTCGCGATGGGAGAAGGAAGGCAAACTCACCAATTGAGATTGGCTGGGCACCATTGCGATAGCAGTGGGGAGGATCTGAGAGTAAGTGACCTGCGAAGTTTCCAGACCACTATCCAAAAGTCTCCGAATCATCTGGACTCCATCCTCCTCTAGAGCACCCCGGTTCCGGCGGCCACCAATGAGACTTGAGAGAAATCCTGGGGATCTGATGGACTTGACGTCTGCCTCAACAAGTTGGCCGAGCTGCTGGGCAAGTGTATAGGACACCTGGCGCAGAGGGAAGGACTTGGTAGGATCCAAGTCGAAGAAGATGCAAGTGAAGATCACCGCCATGAGCACGAACATCTCATGCTCAGAGTAAACTCCACGAGGATTATCATTGGTCTTCAGTGGAAGAGAGAAGACATTTGATGCAAAATGCACATGTGCCAGATTTCCAACGCTATTATCATTTAGCCATGCCAAACTCACCGTGCGGGATAAGCGTATCACAAACTTACTCTCGAGTGATGTCAACTTGGTTTATGCCAGCAATTTTGCATGACTTCTCATGGAGCAATCCTAGAGTAATTTCTTCATAGAATTCTTTGACGTGTCTGCGCCACTGGTCGCCGGGGAGAACCTTGCTCATATCTTCTTGCTGCTTAGATCCCGAACTAGGACCTTCTTTGCCAAAAACATATCCGGTTGCTTCTCCCCAAGCGGCACGGAAGTCTTTCTTGTTCTCGAGAATGAGCTTGGCTGCCTGGTAGGACTTCAAATCAACAGTTGGTGGAATGAGCGCAGGGCGATCCCAGGAATAATGCGACTCCCTTCCGAGGACCTTCATAATATTCTTGTTTTCGCTGGGAATGGTCATCGGATAGTGAACATAAATAGAATCCGGCTTAACATGGTGGGGGAAAGAGCGAAGGGCCAGCTTGTAGAATACGCATCCCTGGTTTATACTGAGATCATGATTGCTCTCGGTAAACCCCCAATTTGTCAAATTTTTCGGGTTATAATCGACCTATTCCCCCCCCAAAGAGAAAATATTAGCAGTGAAAAGTACGACCTTTCAAGTATCCAACTTACGGTATAGAATCTGTCGCCACGGACGAGGGCAACAGCGTCGGAAAGAACAGCACGGGAAATAGTGTAAGTTGGAGTTATTCCAACTCCAGGAACCATCGGCTTCTTGGCCTCCTCCGCAACGAGACCCGGATAAAGCTCGACAAAATCAGGGTGCTCATAGAGGTGACGAAGTTGATCGGCAACATGTGGATCAGAATTTACTTCCTCGAAAGTTTCGTGTGGCTTCAAGCCAAAGAACTTGCGAAACTCATTCAAAGAGCCGCAATTCCACTTTCGAGCTTGCTGAATGCCGAGGATCTCTACTGATCGAAGGGCTTTCGGCACATTTCGAGCACCAAACGCACCTAGATCAAATAAGTCTTGTGATCATTCAAGTTTGGTAGCATAGTACTAACCGGCCACCTCTTCCACAGCTTCAGTTAGGATCTTGACCAGGTCGTCATCCCTGAAGGTCCCATTAGCCTGACGACTTAGACCGGCAAATGTCCGTTGTGACGGATCTACGTCTATCTCTGTCTCGTATTTATAAAGGCCCATCAAAAGCTCCGGCATCGAAACCTCGTCTGCAGGTTTACCAAATAAGTGCTTGTACACCTCCTCCGTCCACTCTTCGTCCTTTGCGCCAATTGCCGAATGCCATCTATAGGCGAGATTGAACTCGAATGAACACTGGTTTCCCAATCCAGAAGGCGTTGTGTGCTCTCCATACTTGTCCATCCTAGCTCGAGGGTCCTGGGCCTATTAGTGCGGCTCCCAAGCGCAATCGACGAATGACATACCAAACACCATGTGCTGTTGGTTCTATTCAGGTTAACAATTGTACGCAGATAATCGTACAGAGTGACGTTGATATAGAGACCGCAGGTGATTCTAATACAAGTTAGTAATTTTGTTGACGCACTCGAGGAAAAGTCTTACAGCCTGCCAGTCTGGAAAAGGTCATTATCGTATTTGGCCCACGCTTTTTTGGCATCATCCGCGTTCAAGTTCGGACGCGGCTTGGTGAACCGACCATTTTCGTTGATCAATGCTAATTGTTCAACAACGTAGTTATGGAATCTAATTCTATGGTATTAGCCACGAATTAATAAAAAGCGAAAGTTGGAGACAATGCTAACCGGTTTAGCATAACAAGCAGAACACTACAGACAGGCGGGAAAGCTTGAAGACGAACTTCAGAATAACAGTCTGGCTTTATTTTTCCGTCCTGAAAGGTGCGCATCAGATTTTGATCTTCCTGATTGTCTCCATATAGAATAGACAAATCCAGATAGGAAGAAGTCTGGGAAATATGAGGATTCTTGTTGTCCGTCTGGAAAAGATCTACGAACGTCAATTGATGGCGAAATTCCACAGTATTATTATAGGCTCACCATGAATGATCAAGGATGCCCAGGCAAAAAAGACACTAGACACTTTATTAGGGTGGGGCTTAAACTTCTCTCGAGCCATGACACTGTCAAATATCAGGCCAGGATCAGGCAGCGCTCCAGGTTGAACTATCATCGGAGCGGTACTACGAGCATATGGTGTAAAAGCAGCTCCGAGCCAGGGAACAATAGGGTTGTTTTTGGACCCATCAGCGGATCTATATTGATACTCATCTCCGATATATCTGCCAATTGTGAGCTCAGCGAAAATAGGAATGACACCTAGGTTGCTTACGAAAGCGGTGGATGGGGGAGTGTTGACCAAAGTTCATCAAGGAATGTATTCGTGAGGTCAACTCTATTCTTTGAATTTGAAGGAAGACGACTGACAAGCTATATAAAGCCCAGTTAGGAATGGCGCATGATATTATCCGGTTAGGAAAGGGGGTGTACCTGGATAATGTGCTCCATCAGCATGGTTTTGTCATCCACAAGTCCACCGGTTACTTTATTCTTGATAACATCCATCAAGGTACCGAAATCCTTGATCCCGAGAACTCCAAGGTCTTGGAAAAGACTACTGTGGTGCTCATGTTCGAGATAGGTGCCATCTCCTGTTTGCGTCGGAAGAGGGCGTCGAGAGGCATGAATCAATTGCGCATACTCCTCAAAGGTTGCGCTCACTTCATGACGTTTCGCACTATTGTTATCCCCCTCTGACGCACGGGCAACAGCAACGGCCTTGGAGTGCCGTTTGCTATTGGGTTGAGCACCATTGATGTTTAGCTTACTATCGTCCCTGGGCTTTTTGAACACAGACGAGAATCGTTTCATGTTGTCGAGATGGTTCAGGTCGGGTGGAAGATCAAAATTGGGACGTGAAAACGTAGGATGAATGACTTGGGATGAAAGGCCTTAATGCGGTATTTAAAGCCGCTCAATCGACCACCCAACTTCAGGAGCATTTTTAGTAGGCCGCCAATAATATCGAGATACATGAGCCATAGATTGAAGGCAGGGGAAACACGACCTCCGCACACTAGTACATACCATCTACGATACTCATAAGGTTTCCCTTAGTTCTCACTCAGCCTTAGCTTTTGATTGGTAGCGTCTAATAAGCTTGAATTCAGTATCGACCAAGGTCCAAGGATAATAAGTACATACCTATAAACTGCGGAGTGGGTTACTAGGGAGAAGGACTTCATACTTCTCCATGTCCTCCGTACACTGGAAATATGGCATAGACCATGTCAAGTCGAGCCACTTGAAGTGATGAATCCATCTGGAAGAGTAACTTAAAGCCTTTAGGTGTGACAACAACAACCAATGGTGCGGAGACAATATTTGGATCGGGACATGATTATGCTTGATGCAGTCTGCAAGCCACCGCACGGTCCGCACGGGATTGGACAAAGTGTAGTGTAGCTGTAGCATTATTTCGTCCTCCACCGGACAACAAATTTGCCTCCTCCTTCGGACGAGTGCTGAGCCGCCTTGGATGAAAGGAAAGATTCGAAACTCGAAAATCCAAAGCTGCACCCAAAATAGGAATTTTCTTTTTTCGCATGCATAATTATTAATTGTCTATTGTCGCTGTTGAATTCACTGGACTCCATTTGATATCCGGGATTTTAACTCCAAGTTGTCAAATGGTTTGCATGATATGTAACTACACACTGAAGCGGAAAATCCCCATTATTCCACCATGGAGCTCAACTTTTAGCTGAATTCCAATCTGTTTTAGAGTGTATTAGCGCGGCCACGAAAATGAGGAATGATCTGGACCAGTAGAAACAATAATAATCAGCGATTGCTGTGATCGAAGAGAGGCCTTGCCTCCACCAACTCCACCAAAGCAACCAAGTCTGAAGAACGAGGTCTCCACAACGAGCCGATCTAGATTTCAATAGTACTTTAGTTACAGTACTCGTTGACGCAAGAGACGGTTGATCGGTGCCCCATGTGTCGTCCATATAAAGCACTAAATAGGTAATACTGATGAGAACCCCGACCAGGGTCTTCGTGCAGGGTCATTACTACATATGTAGTGTCAGAACACCGGATTCTTTGGCTCATGAAAGTGCCACGTATCTTGGCTCGTCGGGAGCTGCCGACGCCAGGAGCTGTAGGAGTCACAGTAGGACAAAACGACCCATGCCATAGCCCTCACCATGCACCAGGGGAGAATCATTTGTGATAGGCCTGTGTGACGATCACAACTATGTTCCCAAATGATGACGTCTTTTTTCTAATCGAAATCGGGTGGCGCTGCTGGATCCTTACCGCATGCGGCATGGCGGGTCGAAGATCTTAAATTTGAGCATTTCACTTGAGACCAGAATCATTATTATTGGATAGATGCGTGACCTTATGTGCGCTGGAAATTATGTAGACCCCCCCAAAATCTAGGGAACACTCCACCTTCCTTTACTGACTCCGTTCTAGTCCCGCGCCATCGAGTCTTGGCCAATTTTAATTAAATGTATTATGCGTATCAGCACATACACTTCTCAACAACTTGGAAGTTACCTTAAGAACTTTCTGCAGTTTATACATATTCATAATGATACTTCAAAGATAAATTGAAGTTTGATGTTGCAGCTTTCAGAGAGAGTGTGTTACATGCATGTGAACTTACCTCAGTAGAGTACAT
>NPHW01003134.1:0-12470 GCA_002240705.1 Elaphomyces granulatus
TTACTAACCTGGCGACCTGGCGAGGTAGCGACCTGGCGACCTGGCCACCTATACACTCTGATACAAGCGCCATATGGAAACAAAGACTTTAACTAGGTATGATACCTATCAATGCTATCATACTAGTAACATATCATACTGACTAAAATGCGGAGTACTAAAAAGTAATAAAATAAACTGTAGATCATGTAGGGTTCCTACATATGATATGATACATGTACAAGACATGCTGTACTACTAGTATCATGCTAGTATTAGTATTAACACTAAATGTATACTAGTACGGTTAGTCTGAGTGCTAAGTCTGCTGACTGGATGATGTGGTTTGCTTATCAAACCAATTGACGCTCGGGCCGTTCCTTGCAGCCAAAAAAGACACCCCCTAACTAAAGTTAAACCCTTCGTTAAGAAAACGTCATCCTCTAACTTAACTACTACTAGTATAATACTTAATCGTATGATCAACAAGTGAACCTCTCCACTCGCTACATATCATAACAGACGGAAAAAACACTCGTTTCGTGCTTCCTCTCAGCCTTCGATATACCTGACCCGGCGCGACATACAATCTCTTGGTCGCATCCTCAAAATCCTTGAGGAGTTGGGCATGTAACAACAGCGGAGGGGGACGGATGTCTGTGTTGGAACAATGATCGACATTCACATCTGGTGATGGCCGATATCATCCAACAACATTGAATTGGAGAGATTGTAAATAAACAGATCCAACGGTACATGCGGAGTGCCGTAGAGCACTGCTCGCCGGGGAATCATAGAATCCCAGATCCCATCACAGTCGATCGTTAAAAAGAAACTCCCCCAGAGCTGGGGTCGCCATCGCTATGCGGTCACTATCGCTTCTTTTCCTCTTTGCGACCGTCTTCGACCAATTCCCACAAGCCTCTGCTGTCCGAATGCTGGAATCCAGCTCTCTCAACACGTGCCAGGCGGATTCCAGCATCACGGCCGCCCTGTTCAATGTCGTCTATACACCAGATAACAACACTCTCACTTATGACATATCGGCAAACTCGTCCGTTACTGGGACCTTCACCGTTCAGCTCCAGGTGATTGCTTATGGGTATACGGCAATGAATAAATCGATCGACCCATGCCAGAGCATCTTGTCGAGCAATTTCTGTCCGATCCAACAGACGGGACCGTTAGTCCTTCGGTCCGCAATATCCCTACCACCTGACCTATCATCCAAAATTCCGAGTATGGCTAGGCTGATCCATCGTACATACTCATCAACGAGGCTGACGTGTTGTAGGCATTGCGTTCATGGTTCCCGACTTGGATGGTATAGTTCGAATCTACATCATTTCGAGCACAGGGAAGTCTGTTGCTTGTGTCGAGGCTGAGCTGTCTAATGGTCAAACAGTCTACCAAAGTGGAGTGGGCTGGGCCACGGCGACCATTGTGGGCCTCGCATTAACAGCATCGGCTATTGCCTCTGGCTTGGGTTACTCTAATACAGCAGCGCATGTTGCTGCGGATGCACTCTCTCTCTTTGGATTTTTCCAAGCCCAGGCTATGATCGGTATGACCGCGATCACAATGCCACCAATTGTGGAAGCCTGGACCCAAAACTTTCAGTGGACTATGGGCATTATTCCTGTCGGATTCATGCAGTCAATCTGCACCTGGTATCAAAGATCCACCGGAGGGACGCCCTCAGGAATTCTGTCGACTCTTTCGACAGCATCCGTCGAAGTACAAAAGCGCTCCATCCGATTCGCAAACTATGTACTCTCCCACCTTTCCAAGA
The DNA here is from genome assembly GCA_002240705.1 of Elaphomyces granulatus. Taxonomy (NCBI): domain Eukaryota; kingdom Fungi; phylum Ascomycota; class Eurotiomycetes; order Eurotiales; family Elaphomycetaceae; genus Elaphomyces; species Elaphomyces granulatus. Next base: position 1,772 of record NPHW01003134.1, read on the forward strand.
GGGATGATAGTAGTGGCACATGGAGTACCAGCTCAACGATCATCAGGGGAATCAAACGGGTTGGCTTTCGAGCAAATATTGAGGAAACCAATATCTTCATGACCGGCTTGATATGGTTTGTCTCGTTTATTCTCTTGATCACAATGGTTGTCCTCTTATTCAAGGGCTTCTGCAAAATCGCTGCAAAGTACGGCTGGATGCAGAATTATATCTTTCGAGACTTTCGAAACGGCTGGACAAACGTGATGCGAGGGATTCTCTTTCGAGTGGCAAGTCTTCTTTATGTATTTCGTGGGATGAAGATGGCCACGAGCTAACGCATCATCCCTTCTAGGTCTTGATTGGCTTTCCTCAGATGTGCGTCCTCTGCTTATGGGAGCTCACCGAACGGGACTCTGTGGCAGAGGCCATCTTGGCGATCCTAGTGTTTCTTTCCATGACTGGTATTCTGGGCTGGTCGGCCTGGAAGGTGATCCAGCTAGCCCGGAGGTCTCAACGAATGCATAAAAGCCCAGCATACATCCTATATTCAAACCCCGAAGTTCTCCACACGTGGGGATTCCTTTACGTGCAGTACCGCGCCACGGCCTATTTTGCCATTATCCCCGCGCTTATCTACATCTTCGTCAAAGCCGCATTTATCGGTCTTGGTCAGTACTCGGGTGTTCTCCAGGCCGTCGCGCTGCTTGTAATTGAAATTGCAGCACTCCTGGCTGCCAGCATTATACGCCCCTGGATGGATAAAAAGACAGACACTCTCAACATTGCTATCCTTTCGATCCATACCCTCAACGCTATTTTCCTGTTAATGTTTACCTCCGTCTTCGGCCAGCCTGTAAGGATTCCATCATCCTTTGTCTTGCATGCTAAATTGCTAAAGAAAGGATATCTAGCCCATCATCAACGGTGTCATGGGAGTTATCTTCTTCGCTTATAATGCGCTATTTGCCGCCGTTCTTCTTATCCTCCTTCTAATCGGATCCGGCTTTGCCATCCTTTCGAAGAATCCCGAGGTCCGATACGAGCCGACAAGAGACGACCGGGGGTCTTTCATCAAGTCTCATACGTGCTTGAACTCCGAGCTCGATGGCTTGGCCGCCACTGCCAGGGGCGATATAAAAACCGAGCTCTGAGAGAAAGGGAAATTAATAAATATAAAGCTTTTTACTACATAGATGGTGGTTCGCCATATTTAACAAGAAACTACTGCTTATTACGAGACTAGGCACTATCCACATCATATTCAGCTCTCAAGGTCAGGTCAGCTGTGATTCTGATCTACTCTTCGTATGTCGACATCATACCACAGCCAGCGCGATCGATCTCTCCGTGGATTTTTCTCTGCCCAAGTCGAATTTATGAATGTGAATCCACTGGCTTTTGAGATGTCGAACTTCTCTTAAAAGTCCACCGATATGTCTCGTTCTGTAAGAATTCACGCTATCAAAATGCGTTGGGCCTTTCTGTGGCCCACTCATTGCTTTCTACTATCATACCTATATCTATATACCTATGGTGTTATTTCTTTTCTTTTCTTTTTAATGCATCAGGTCTGCATTATTCACGACATTTCATTCGGGGCAAAGCAAGATTCTTGTATAGTACAGAGTACATACTTTTTTCCGCAAGGTTTTTTTTTCCCCCACTGGATTTATTGGGTATTGTTTGTTTCCAACACAAAAAAAAAAATAAAGAGAACCGTTCCCTTCCCTTCGGGTGGAAAGGTTTGAAGGACTTATAATGAGGAGCTTGAAATGACAAGGCATGTCGGTTCGTTATCTATTAATTAATTACTATTATATATATCATACATACATACAATGATACACCTTTTGGATTTTATTTATTAGCGACATTTCGTGAACCTGATGACATCGAGGAAACAAAGATATAATCCTCTCGTAGTATCTAAGATATTTGGGGAAATCTCATAATGATCTGAAGGGCTTGCCGCTTAGGTAGATATTTGACAGCGCGATATCATCACAGATTCCCCCCCTTTTTTTTCTTTTCCGGAAGATTACATAGGTAAATAATATACGTAGAAAGCAAAGAGAAGTCGTAGCACATATGCAAATATCATAAGTTTTATCATACCAGTTACACCCATGTATGTATCATATATATGCATATGCCAAAGGGGAACAGTTTATAAAAAGAAGTTGGGGAGGGGAAAAAAAGACAGACGGAGGCCGTTGAGTAGGTAGGTTAGAGATATTTAGAAGTCTAACTCCTTTCTGAAGTCACTGACATCCATTCCGGCTACAACCATGTCAGCCAGATCTCGTCGTCCCATCAGGCTAAATACCCGACGCAGAGTATCGTAGAGATTCGTGCTTTGGTTCTGACTGATGTGGATCATGCGTTCCAATTCCTGATCGCCAATCCCGTCCACTTCCCCTATAATTTCCCTTGCACGTTCCCGGCTTTTCTCCTCCACAACACGGTGCATTGCAAGGGCACCCAATAGATGCTGTGCAGCCTCAGGATAACACCCTATGTTGATACACGAAACGCCTAGGTTGTAACGTGCTCGGACAAAATTGGGGTTAATAGTGAGTGCTTTCTCGTAGGCCTCAATGGCTTCCTCGGAGCGGCCCGAGTTAGCCAATGTAGCACCCAAACGATTCCACAGCAGATGAACCTGATCCTTTCGCGTTGAAGTTCCCGATTCAGTAGACGCCAGCGCCGCAGAAAAACAATCCACCGCTTTGTCGTACTCGTCTGCACAGTAAAAGAGGACCCCAAGGCCGACTTGAACATCGGGGTCCATCTGTTCACCGGATGGGGAGAGCTGCGCAGCCTGAATAAACAGGCTTGTGACCTTCTCGTGTAGTATCTGGCGGTCCGTAAAGCTCACGTCTACATCCGGGGTGACATTCTCCGGATTGACAATCTGAGGATACTTAACGGATAACCATCGCTCAAGAGTTCGGTACGCGGTTGAGTCATATCCTTCGTTGGTATAGGAGACAGCCAATCCCATTAGGGCATCGAGGTTATTGGGATCTAGCTTGAGTGCCTGTTCTAAAGCCCGAATGGCTGGGGTCTCCTTCTCATTTTGCGCTTGCGTCGAACCGAGCATCGTCCACGCTTGGATATGTTGAGGCTCCTTCTGCACAGCAGCTTCGAATGCCAGAGCTGCGAGAGAAAGATTCCCGCCCTCACGCATTATCTTCATACCTTCTTCAAAGGGGTTATTCACGGCCCGGAAAGCGTTGTCTTCCTCGAAGAGGTAATCACCGAACTGAGGGTCGCGGACAGAGGAGGGTAGAGCATCGAATCCGTCCCAATTACTGAAGTCGCTAAAGCGCAGGTTGGGAGACCCATCAAACTTGAGATCCTCCCCAACCAGTTTCCTGTTCATTGCAATCTCAGCTTGAACCCTCTGCCAAACGTCCTCAAAGTCGCCGAATCTCTCATCGTCATTTACGCCAGCTACGGAGACTGACCTGTCAAAATCGTTCAGCTCTGCTTCTATGGCTGCGTTTGCCTCATCATCATTTAGAACCGTTTGAGCGGCATCCATTTCTGCAAATTGCGCCTCCCAATTTTGGTCATCCAGTTCCACCATCCGTCTTTTGCCTTTATCCTGGGTGCTCATATCTACTGCTCTCTGTTGTATAGCCACCGGGTTGTAGGCCGAACTCATCAAGCCCATTCCCATGTATCCTATCCCCATAGGCCTTTGGAACCCGGCCATCATCGGGAGCGGGTTCGAAGTAATCGGACTAGACGTCTGTGGCATGCCAGCCAGACTCTGCGGTTGGAAACGGGTGAACTCTACGGGAGAAAAGGCTGCCGGAGAAGCTTTGCTGCTGTGAAAAGCTGCCTCCATGTGAGCCTGTTCATCAGGGTTGAACTCGGCCGCCCAAGCAGGTGAACTCGTCCGCGCGGGAGCAGCTTGTAGACTCTCCAGTTCCCTCCGCATCTGTTCCATGGCAAACTGTTGGGGAATTTCATGAGGGATTACGCCAGGTTGTTGTATAAACTCGTCCATCATCTATGCAGAGTGCCACAGTTTGTCAAAATAACATACCCAAGATGTCATTCAGGTGCACGCAGGAGAAAATCCATACCTGGTCCTGGCCTCCAACCACCAGTCTTGACCGCATGCTCTCCTGCATACCTCCGGGGCCTCGCCCCACCAACCTATCCCTTTGTAATGACTTGTCATCTTGAACATGCTTGGTAAACTGCGTCAGCGGATTGCCCGCCGTTGAACATTCCGCGCCTCCAAGAAAGGACATGACGAGGCAAACCAAAAGCTCATGGATATCAGAAAGCGAAAAATTCGAGGGTGTTAAATCATCAAGATAGGAAGATCTGGCAGAGAATATACAGATAACAGAGTAATAAAGATACCAAAGAGGAGCAAGGGTCCGTTGACGTGGGATACCGAGGCAGCTATGCGGCGGCTAGTCACCGACGTTCAGCCGACCACTTGGGAAGGCGGTGACACCCATTTTTCTACATATGAATCTGTTATGTACTATGTATGATACATATACTGCTTGAATGACGGTGGGAACAAACTTTGGAGCTCAGTATTTTAGAGTGTTATGTGTGTCTATTTCCGGTTCCCCAATTTTGTTAAGACCGTTGTATAATACATACATCAATATATCGCCTTAGTAATAAGTCATTAATGAATATGACCAAGGAAAAAAATTAAAGAGAAACGGAGCAAGGTTAAGGCACAGAGAAGAGACAAAGAGGGGAGAGGGAGGGATTGTCCGTCACGAACAGAAGGCGTCATCGTACAAAGCAACAGCATTTGGCTATTAAGTAGAAAACAATACGGCTCCCCTTCCTCGACCATCTGTCCATGTAAAAAGGGAATACCCTGTACTTTCCCGAGATTCGCTCACCGACTTAATTATTATTCGAGTTGCTCTGGAGAAACATCCTCCCTCTCTTCCCTTCGCCTAGATTGTCTGTTTGTCAGACTGAAGTCCACACGCAGCCTCCTGCCAAATGGGGCCTTGCTGCGAAGGATTTCAAAAGCAGCCTCGGCACTAGCAACGTCGGTGAACTCAGCATGGGCAAAGCCTTTAGGTTGGCCTGTCTTGCGATCAATTGATACCCGGACGTCAATAACATTGCGGATGTCCCTGAAGAGGTCCTGGAGGTCCTTATCCGTCATGTCATAAGATATATTACCGACATAAAGGGTGTTAGTGGGAGTGCTAGTGCCACGGGACTGCTGTCTAGGTACATAGTTTGCTTGCGCAAATTGTGCAACAACGCGACGACCTCCGAAGATCTGCATGTGCATTCCTTCGATGGCACGCATTGCACTATCCACTGAGTCGAAGGAAACATAGCCAAATCTATAAATAATTCAAGGAGTCAGACAGGCCGCCATCTATTTCGAAATGTGGTTGTATTACAGCGATCTCACTTACCCTTTACTCAAACCGCGGTTGTCGTGAACGATAGTTGCGCTCTGGACAGTACCGTACTTTTGCAGCTGCTGTTTCAAGTCGTCGGCCGTTACGTCATAGAAGAGATTTCCAACGTAGATTGTTTCCTTGGGGTCAGCAGAGCGTTGAGACGGCCTCGGACGATACACCGCGTCGTCCTTTGCAGCAGCGCTATAGTCCGTGGTTGCAGCCTCTGCTTCATCAGCAACCTGTTCTCTATCCTTGGCCGTTTCTTTCTCAGTAGTTTCAACAGCGAAGTCAACAACCCGGGCTTCGGATTCATCCACTGTTCCCGATTCAGGTACTCCTCTAGTGACTTGATCGCTGTTCCATCGTCGCTGGAGAGCAAACCGAGGCAGCTGGGAGTTCAATCGCAAAGGAAAAGATGTAATGCTTGCAATCGATCGTGGCTTAATTACAAATGAGGTTGAACGAGAAGAGAAAAGGCGGACAGCCGCCGGTCTTAGACAATGCCTATAGAAGCCAACGATATTAGTTCCATCATATTGGGGCATGAAAACTTGAATGCACGCACATCTTTTCAAGGCTGACCGAAAGAGTCTGTAAAGTCAGATCCTGATTCCAGAAAAAAATGAAAATTGAAAAATATCAACGTTTGGCAGAACTCGGGAGAAATTTAACCAAAGGAAAAAAGTCAAGACTTAATAAAAGCTAATTGAGGCCAGATTATCACGTGATCATAGACAGAGCGGTGTAGAGTGGCAGTAACTCATTTCGCTGCAGCTTACGAGAAATTACATTGAAATTGGATACATATAGGAGACTCCACTCGTACAATTTTGATAAGGGTAAAGAACGAATGGACGTGACCAAAGCGTATCATAGCCAACACGCGATAACAGATCATCCAATTGCAAAAAAAGGCAGATTTGATCAAAGATTGACCGGCTACCCCAATCCACACTCAAGAAAAAAACCACCCCGAATAAGGCCAAGAGCTCGAGCCTGAAGTGCCATATATACATCCCATGGCGACAATGTTTTCTGCAACTAGTTGCCAGTTTCCATCCTTGAACACCGACCCTTTCGTTTTTGGCATATTACAAATATATAAGAAAAGGAAGAGGAAATTCCTAACTCGAAAAGTGCACGCTCTAAGTGTATCCATCGTACTACATGCCACTCGAAGTCCGGCTAGCTTCATTCTGCTGATTGGATGAGTGATTGCCATTTACATTTAGGTAAAGTCCATTGGTGATATTAAAATTAATGCTGGAATCTGGAAGTGTGGTTGGGAAACGACCAATCGGTAGACGGCTCCCCAAACGAACGGGATCTGATGCACCACTGCGAGAGTTGGGAAGCATCGTTTGCTGGAGAGGGGTCGTTATTTGTGACTGTTGCTGCATATCTAGCATAGGCCACAATTGATTAGAGGCGTCGAAGGTCGAGTTTTGAAGATAGTTATCCCATGCCTCCTAAGATTTCGTCAGCCAGCGATATTCCTCTGATTGATCATTACTGGAATGACGCACCCAATCCAGGTTCGACGGCTGCATGTCGGGCATTTGGCCAAGTATGTTAAATGGCGATGGTGCTTCGTGGGGCTCAGCTATCGTTCCAAATCCTCCTTGTGACAACGGAGAGTCAGCCATTTTGAACGGTGAGTCGACAAAAGCGGAAGGCCCTGTATTAAGCGGACTCATGCCGCTACTTAGCAAACCGAGGGTCATCGCAGCACTCTGCTTTTCATCCTGAGGTTCGAAGATTGGAGGGACAGTGCCATTCTCTGTTCCCTGTGGCACGAAGGTAAGCTTTCCTAGCATTACGCCAAGGATACCGGATACTTTATAGGCCTCCAACGACTCGTCACGAAGTTCATTCCATATTTCATAAGAGCCACGTATCGCGGCAAGCATCTCTTCCCGCCTCTCCCTACCCCATGTATGTATATCGCCGGACTGCCTACCGGCTGCTTGTAGTTGAAGACCATGATAGAGATCAAGGCATACAATGGTCGCAGCAAGTAAAAAATCGTTGGAGTTGAGAGAGTTCATCTGTTCTCGCTTATGCATTTGATTTTTCGGACGGATATCTCTATGAAATATGGACTGAAATCTTAGTAGTTCCATTGATGAATCAATGCAAGTGCGTCGTGAGGGTGTAAAGCGCAGGTTTTCACGGGCACGAGCCAGGTATCGACGATGGAGGACGCATTGAGCTTTATGATACACACTTATGATCTACACTATCTTAGCGGCAACAACAGAGAGAGAGAGCCTACAGATTAGAGAACTTACGTGAAATCTAGACAATATAGTCGATATCGGATCTGAATGACTGTCCTCCATTGGACGGACACGGAGTCTCTCGGGGATCAAATCTCGAGCTCTTTGTAGATCATTGTCAATATCCATCACATCTTCATAGGGACTACTAGTATGTAAAGTTGCAGTATGCTCGACTACTCTGGCAAAAGCAAATGCGAGACGAGACTTGGCGATCAAAAAAGAAATTTTTGTGGGCTCGTCGTTCGGGCGAGGCGGCGGGAGCTCTTTGGAATCTTCATCGAAATCTTCGTCGTACAAGTTTCGCGGAAGATCCGTGTCAGTGTCACCACTACGCAACATAGAAGGCAGTCCCACTTGGAATGAAAACAGTACATCTGCTTGTCGTACCAGCGTCCATAACCGTCGACGCATTTCGCCTTGGAATGGTGTAATGTTCAGAAACATTTTAGAGTCACGATGATAACCCATGCGCATTGCTAGGCGTGCGGTCATTCCCGCGAGGACCCAAACCGACACATCGGTATCCTTAGTCTGTGAGAAATCACCAAAAAGGTGAAATATTAAGGTTTCGATCAGATACTTGTGCGGTTTGGTATAATCAGCCAGTATCAAGCACTGCGCCATTGAGTCCCGATAAGTTCCCGCCAAGTCCGCGCACCTTCCTCCTCGAAATTCGGGCGGCTCATCTCCATCATGGTGATATGATAGCGTAGCAAGTCGCATCATAGCAAAGACCATACCAATCCAGACAATGGAGGTCTTTTCGGGGTCTTTCCAGTACTCATTATACTAAATCCGGTTAGTTATGGCTTCATATCCCTAAGACTCTGATACCATACCTGCTTGTTAAAGGTCGGAACATGGAGAATGCCTGACAGACATCAGTCTAATACGACATCGCCGCATCGTGGACTGTTCACAACTTACTAGATGTCTGGTCGCAGTAGCTAAAGTAACGGGCAATTAACAGGTCGGTTGTGTTGTGTGATGGAAAAGACTTCATAATCTCGGCTCGTGAACAGGGTTTCATGGCACCAAAAACTAATGATGAGACCGGAGCATCTTTTCTAGAAGCTTTAACTTTCTCGGCCTGCTCCTCCCATTGATTCTTGTGAGAGGCGAAAAACTGGCGAACTTCCGCAATCTAGAGGCCTATGAGAACCATGTCCACACATCTCCACTAGGATTGGAACGTACATCGTTAAGAACGGATGCCCAATGGACATCGCTAATATAATATGACGTCTTGTTGTCAACCTTCATCACTCCAAATGACTTAGTAACCTGTTCTGTATCACTTTCCTCCTGAAGGTCCAGTTCCTCATCCTGGTCCAATTCCTGGGAATTCTGACCTGAACCAGTGCTGTCATTGCTAGCAATGGCAGCAACGGCAGCGGTAGGACCAGCAGACTGAGAGCCATTCGTCATTAGCGAAAGAACCAGACTTTCCAACCTATCGATCCGATTTTGCATATCATCAGGAGAATTAAAAGCATTCTGATTTATTGAATTGTTCTTCTTTCTGGTTCCTGGCTGAGCATAGGTACAAGAAGGAACATCGCCCCTCTTCATGCAATTCTCACATGGACTGGCGCGATTGCACTTTAACCTGAAACCGGGTTATTAGAAAATTTCCTGGACAGTAGATAGATCGAACGTCGAGGGCTCACTTTCGCTGCCGACAAGGTGCGCAGGACAGGGGCACGCGGTTTCTCTTCCTGATCACCCTAAAGGGGCCCTCTGGCGACTGGGCGCTGACACTGGACGAGGCTGTTGACGACGGGGTTGGAGACATTTTGCCAACGAAAGAAAGGGTTGGAGAAGGTGCCGCTACAAGGTGATTGATAAATGATAAATTAACGCCGATGGCGCACCATGCGCCAACACGGGGAATGATAAGGATAACTAATCCCTAATGCCGATCTGGATTTTGCCAACAAGAAGTGTCTCGGAGGCCCTGCTGCAATGGTTGTTGATGTTCTACTACTTCACCCTAACACAGTCTCACCGCCAGATTGAACAAAATCACACTCCACACTTTTGCGCAAATACCGTTCCTGGTTCTGCTGTGAATAATAGACCACTTCGGGTCCAGTGTTCAGGTGGGAGGGATGATGGATCGGCGCTGGAAGGGGTTTCAGTGCGGCTGAGATGCGTAATCCAAGGACAATTAGCTTTACAAATGGGTTCGATCAAAAAGAAGGGGAAAAGAGAGAGAGAGAGAGAGAGGAGGACCGAGGTAAAGTAGAGAAAGAAGAGGAGAAAAAATCTGCAGTCGCATCGACATTATTATTAGCCACAGTTTGTAACATAGAGGGGGCGCAATAATGCGGGGTGCAGTTCTCACGGTCTCGAAATCAACCTGGGGCCTTTTCAATCGTTGTTGTTTATTTAACTACTCTATTCCGCGACTTGGGCGGGAGGCTAAATATGATATTCAAAAAGAGCTTCGAATTATTAGACAAAGATGATGTGTGGTCATTTAAAGCCAGACAAAGAACTCTTTAACATATATGTACGTACCTAGGTAGGTTAGGTATAGAGTACCTTTGTTTACCAGAACTGGTTTCCTTGGGCTACCGTACTGTAGATCCCCGATCGAAGCCGCGCCAGTCGTCATAATATATACCACTACCTAATAATAAATGTGGGTACCTAACTCTACAAGCACAATAAAAGAGCTTCTCAGGTCGTTCCCGCCACGCACGACACACCTTCCGACCACGCTCGGTCTGTCAATTACGTGATCAAGCGCATCCTTTCCTGACCGCGCTTTTCGACTAGGGAGTCAAAAAATGGCCTGCTCCTCCTCATCCTCTTCGATCTCGTGGCCCAACCCTGGGATCTCATCTCATCACCCTCACGCTTTAGGAGCCTGAAGTTCCTTACCTGGTCTTGCGTCCGCCCTGTTCTCTCTTTTCACAGTCATCCCGTAGCAGAGATGGCTCCAGATAGCAATATCTCCCGTGTCTCGTTCCAGCTTGACTCGGGCGACTTGGACTATGAGTCCGATGGAAGCTG